>JAAAWM010008604.1:0-15299 GCA_036873465.1 Thinopyrum obtusiflorum
AGTTGTAATTCTGCTCACACACATATATATATGTGACATCTCAGTTATAATACAATGTATAATTGCTATGAACTCAAATCTCCGGCTACCCAACGCGTTATGCTGCCGAAATTTCTAGCCAAAATTGCGGCGACTTGTCGAAAATTTGGCCTTGTTTGTAAGGAAACACAAGCTTTAGGTTGTTCACTGCACAATGTTGGGGTCTTGTTTGTAAGGAAACAAAAGCCTTAGGTGTTTTCAGTAACACAAGTGAAAGTGCACTTCTTTCACTTGTGTTACTGAAAGTGCAGTTCTTTCACTTGTAAGCTAGAGCGACGGCTCCAGATTGGCTGTAGGGTGTTGATCGTTGGCTCTAAGATTCCATGTGGGAAGAAAAAGAAAAGTATCATCCCGTAGTTCCGGCTAGCTGCCTACTTATCCCTTTAGGACCCCATGACAGCGAAGGTCTTCTATGAACTGGCTATGTTATTCAGACAGAAGGTTTATAAGTTACACTGTAGAACAAAAGCCAAATAAGTCCAGTTTAAGATCGGTGGGCTCTTCGCAAATGAAGCACCGAAAAAGTTCATGCCCAGGATATCGTATATTCTTATTAAAGAGCGTTTGATAATCAGGTCAGATGCTGACACATAACAAGAACATTGTAGTGATTTCAATCCCATCACCAAAAAGAACTGCAGGGGGGGGGGGGGGGGGGGGGGGGGGGGGGGGGGGGGGGGGGGGGGGGGGGGGGACGCCGAAATTACCACCGGTTGGCCCCCAAGCGGCGATATTTGAAGTCTCTGGAGGGCCGAACGACTGGAGATGCTCTTAGCACAGGATATGACCTTGTCCCGTGATGCCTCACAAGATGAGGGTATCACACAAACTTTTGCTTGGAGGATGCTCGGGAAAACTATACCCGCAGGTAAAATGGCTGGTAGATTCTCTGTTCACATCAATAAAAATTATTCTGGGTGTAACCAGGGGGAAGATGAGCTTCATCTTTTTCTTCCGCTGCAACTTTGCCAGAGCAACTTGGTTTGCTCATCCTTGGTACATCAGGTATGATTTATTTATGTGAAACAAACAATCGTTTCTTGATTTCCAAAGACCAAAGGCCAGTGGCTGAGTATGGTGATCAAGTACTGAGTATTCTAAGAAAATATGGTGTACATTCAGAATTACTAGCATGATAACTGGATAGTATGGCTCTGGGATTGCTTTCTCGCAGGGAGTCGAGAAAGGATCTCTGGGCGAGGTTGATGACACTACTACTACTTTACATTATGTTATTCTGCACTCTTCTAATGCTGCAAGACCGCTGAAGATGATGAAGATGCTAGTCTTCGATAGGACTAGGCTTTCCCCTCTATTCTGGCATTTCTGCAGCCCAGTCCACTTATACAGCCCCCCTTTGATAATGTTGCATATGTAGTGTAGATTCTTGCTTGCTGAGTACTTCGGATGAGTACTCACGTTTGCTTTGCTTTATTTTTCTCCCCATATCCGTTTGATGCAACCAGATGACGGAGCCCCTGAGACAGCTGCCCCCGCCGACGGCTACTACTACTACCCTCCCGGCGAGTACTACTACGAGGAGCCGTCCGACGACCCGGAGTAGGATTCGGAGGGTCCTAGGCAGGAGGCCTATGCCTTTCAATCGTAGCTTTTATTTTGCCCCGCCTTTCTAAAGGCTTATTTGTTTCTCTGTAATATCTATATCCAGATATCTGATACTTCCGCTGACGCTTGTATGCCATCGAGCTATGTATTCGAGCCCTCGAGGCCCTGTCTTGTAATATAAAGCTTGTATGACTTTATTTATGTTTTAGAGTTGTGTTGTGATATCTTCAAGTGAGTCCTTAGACTTGATCGTGTGCATTTGCGTGTATGGTTAGTGCACGATTAAGCCGGGGGCGTCACACAATGTTCAAGAAATAAAATGTTTTGAATAAACAAATCTACGAAAAAAGGAAAAACTCCAAGGTTGCAACAAATGGCGCACATGCAGCGTGTCACTTGTCAGCCTCTGAGAAGGTGGAGGTTGACTTTTGCAAGGAGTAGTTCTTAACTAGTGATTTCGAAAAAAAATAAAGAGGTTAAAGTTTTTTTTTTTGAGAAGTGATAATCCCAAACCCACCCCATCCAGGAACACATGTATTTTCTGGGTATAAAATATATATTATACCTATTTTTCGGGGGGGGGGGGGGGGGGGGGGGGGGGGGGGGGGGGGGGGGGGGGGGGGGGGGGGGGGGGGGGGGGGGGGGGGGGGGGGGGGGGGGGGGGGGGGGGGGGGGGGGGGGGGGGGGGGGGGGGGGGGGGGGGGGGGGGGGGGGGGGGGGGGGGGGGGGGGGGGGGGGGGGGGGGGGGGGGGGGGGGGGGGGGGGGGGGGGGGGGGGGGGGGGGGGGGGGGGGGGGGGGGGGGGGGGGGGGGGGGGGGGGGGGGGGGGGGGGGGGGGGGGGGGGGGGGGGGGGGGGGGGGGGGGGGGGGGGGGGGGGGGGGGGGGGGGGGGGGGGGGGGGGGGGGGGGGGGGGGGGGGGGGGGGGGGGGGGGGGGGGGGGGGGGGGGGGGGGGGGGGGGGGGGGGGGGGGGGGGGGGGGGGGGGGGGGGGGGGGGGGGGGGGGGGGGGGGGGGGGGGGGGGGGGGGGGGGGGGGGGGGGGGGGGGGGGGGGGGGGGGGGGGGGGGGGGGGGGGGGGGGGGGGGGGGGGGGGGGGGGGGGGGGGGGGGGGGGGGGGGGGGGGGGGGGGGGGGGGGGGGGGGGGGGGGGGGGGGGGGGGGGGGGGGGGGGGGGGGGGGGGGGGGGGGGGGGGGGGGGGGGGGGGGGGGGGGGGGGGGGGGGGGGGGGGGGGGGGGGGGGGGGGGGGGGGGGGGGGGGGGGGGGGGGGGGGGGGGGGGGGGGGGGGGGGGGGGGGGGGGGGGGGGGGGGGGGGGGGGGGGGGGGGGGGGGGGGGGGGGGGGGGGGGGGGGGGGGGGGGGGGGGGGGGGGGGGGGGGGGGGGGGGGGGGGGGGGGGGGGGGGGGGGGGGGGGGGGGGGGGGGGGGGGGGGGGGGGGGGGGGGGGGGGGGGGGGGGGGGGGGGGGGGGGGGGGGGGGGGGGGGGGGGGGGGGGGGGGGGGGGGGGGGGGGGGGGGGGGGGGGGGGGGGGGGGGGGGGGGGGGGGGGGGGGGGGGGGGGGGGGGGGGGGGGGGGGGGGGGGGGGGGGGGGGGGGGGGGGGGGGGGGGGGGGGGGGGGGGGGGGGGGGGGGGGGGGGGGGGGGGGGGGGGGGGGGGGGGGGGGGGGGGGGGGGGGGGGGGGGGGGGGGGGGGGGGGGGGGGGGGGGGGGGGGGGGGGGGGGGGGGGGGGGGGGGGGGGGGGGGGGGGGGGGGGGGGGGGGGGGGGGGGGGGGGGGGGGGGGGGGGGGGGGGGGGGGGGGGGGGGGGGGGGGGGGGGGGGGGGGGGGGGGGGGGGGGGGGGGGGGGGGGGGGGGGGGGGGGGGGGGGGGGGGGGGGGGGGGGGGGGGGGGGGGGGGGGGGGGGGGGGGGGGGGGGGGGGGGGGGGGGGGGGGGGGGGGGGGGGGGGGGGGGGGGGGGGGGGGGGGGGGGGGGGGGGGGGGGGGGGGGGGGGGGGGGGGGGGGGGGGGGGGGGGGGGGGGGGGGGGGGGGGGGGGGGGGGGGGGGGGGGGGGGGGGGGGGGGGGGGGGGGGGGGGGGGGGGGGGTATAGTAGCCCCTGGGTATTTGATACTTGTTCGGTTGCTAAAAATTAGTAACTTGAAATAGGAGTTACAAAATAAATAGAGACTAGTTGAGGGTGAAGTGACGATGTGTGTTGGAAGTGGTTCCAAGATTGATATAATCATCATCGCACACTCCCTATACTTTCGGGATTAGTGTTAAACCTAAATAAATGTTATTTGGCGTTTGCGTTGAGCATGAATATGATTTGATCATGTTTATTGCAATACAGTTATTCATTTAATGTCACAGAATAATTGTTGTTCTGTTTACATGAATAAAACCTTCGATGGTCATACACCCAATGAAAATAGTTTGTTGGATCTCGATCGTAGTGATACACATATTCATAATATTGATGCCAAAAGATGCAAAGTTGATAATGATAGTGCAACTTATTTGTGGCACTACCGTTTGGGTCATATCGGTGTAAAGCGGATGAAGAAACTCCATAAAGATGGACTTTTGGAATCACTTGGTTATGAATCATTTGATGCTTGCGAACCGTGCCTTTTGGGCAAGATGACTAAAACTTCGTTCTCCGAAACAATGGAACGAGCTACTGACTTGTTGGAAATAATACATACCGATGTATGCGGTCCAGTGAGTGTTGATGCCCGTGGCGGGTATCGTTATTTTCTGACCTTCACAGATGATTTGAGCAGATATGAGTATATCTACTTAATGAAGCACAAGTCTGAAACATTTGAAAAGTTCAAAGAATTTCAGAGTGAAGTGGAGAATCATCGTAACAAGAAAATAAAGTTTCTACGATCTGATTGTGGAGAAGAATGTTTGAGTTACGAGTTTGGTCTTCAATTGAAACAATGCGGAATAGTTTCGCAACTCACGCCACCTGGAACACCACAGCGTAATGGTGTGTCCGAACGTCGTAACCGCACTTTATTGGATATAGTGCGATCTATGATGTATCTTACCGATTTGCCACTATCATTTTGGGGTTATGCATTAGAGACAGCTGCATTCACGTTAAATAGGGCACCATCTAAATCCGTTGAGACGACGCCTTATGAACAAAATGGAGCATGACTAAACTATATGATTTTGTAGGGATGCACTTTCTTTGGCCATGTTATTTTGAGAAGACATAATTGCTTAGTTAGTATGCTTGAAGTATTATTATTTTTATGTCAATATAAACTTTTGTCTTGAATCTTTCGGATATGAATATTCATATCACAAGTAAGAAGAACTAAATTGAAATTATGCCAAATAGCATTCCACATCAAAAATTATCTTTTTATCATTTACCTACTCGAGGACAAGCAGGAATTAAGCTTGGGGATGCTTGATACGTATCCAACGTATCTATAATTTTTGATTGCTCCATGCTATATTATCTACTGTTTTAGGCAATATTGGCCTTTATTATCCACTTTTATATTATTTTTGGGACTAACCTACTAACCGGAGGCCCAGCCCAGATTTGTTGTTTTATGCCTATTTTAGTGTTTCGAGGAAAAGGAATATCAAACAGAGTCGAAACGGAACGAAATCAACTGGAGAAGTTATTTTTGGAAGGAAACCCACCTGATAGACTTGGACTCTACGTCAGAAGATACGGGAGCTGGCCACGAGGGTGGGGGGCGCGCCTACCCCCCTAGGGCGCGCCCCCTGCCTCGTGGGGCCCCCGTAGCTCCACCGACGTACCCCTTTCACCCATATATACCTACATATCGTAAAACTTCCAGAACAGAGATTAGATCGAGAGTTCCACCGCCGCAAGCCTCTGTAGCCACCAAAAACCTCTCGGGACCCTGTTCCGGCACCCTGCCGGAGGGGGAACCCTCACCGGTGGCCATCTTCATCATCTCGGTGCTCTCCATGACGAGGAGGGAGTAGTTCACCCTCGGGGCTGAGGGTATGTACCAGTAGCTGTGTGTTTGATCTCTCTCTCTCGTGTTCTTGATTTGTCACGATCTTGATGTATCGCGAGCTTTGCTATTATAGTTGGATCTTATGTTTCTTCTCCCCCTCTTCTCTCTTGTAATGGATTGAGTTTTCCCCTTGAAGTAATCTTATCGGATTGAGTCTTTAAAGACTTGAGAACACTTGATGTATGTCTTGCCGTGAATATCTGTGGTGACAATGGGATATCATGTGCCACTTGGTGTATGTTTTGGTGATCAACTTGCGGGTTCCGCCCATGAACCTATGCATAGGGGTTGGCACACGTTTTCATCGTGATTCTTCGGTAGAAACTTTGGGGCACTCTTTGAGGTTCTATGTGTTGGTTTGAGTAGATGAATTGAGATTGTGTGATGCATCATACCCACGGATACTTGAGGTGACATTGGAGTATCTAGGTGACATTAGGGTTTTGGTTGATTTGTATCTTAAGGTGTTATTCTAGTACGGACTCTAGGGCTGTTTGTGACACTTATAGGAATAGCCCAACGGATTGATTGGAAAGAATAACTTTGAGGTGGTTTCGTACCCTACTATAATCTCTTCGTCTGTTCTCCGCTATTAGTGACTTTGGAGTGACTCTTTGTTGCATGTTGAGGGATAGTTATATGATCCAACTTTGTTATTATTGTTGAGAGGACTTGCACTAGTGAAAGTATGAACCCTAGACCTTGTTTCCTAGCATTGCAATACTGTTTACGCTCACTTTTATCACTTGCTACCTTGCTGTTTTTATATTTTCAGTTTACAAAAACCTATATCTACCATTCATATTGCACTTGTATCACCATCTCTTCGCCGAACTAGTGCACCTATACAATTTACCATTGTATTGGGTGTGTTGGGGACACAAGAGACTCTTTGATATTTGGTTGCAGGGTTACTTGAGAGAGACCATCTTCATCCTACGCCTCCCACGGATTGATAAACCTTAGGTCATCCACTTGAGGGAAATTTGCTACTGTCCTACAAACCTGTGCACTTGCAGGCCCAACAACGTCTACAAGGAGAAGGTTGAGTAGTAGACATCAGATGTTCCAGGAGTTGAAGTTAATATTTCAAGCAAATACCCGAGTTGAGAGATATGAAGTCTCCAACAAGTTCTATAGCTAAAAGATGGAGGAGAATAGCTCAAGCAGTGAGCATGTGCTCAGATTGTCTGGGTACTACAATCGCTTGAATGAAGTGGGAGTTAATCTTCCAGATAAGATAGTGATTGACAGAATTCTCTAGTCACCATCACCAAGTTAGTAGAACTTCGTGATGAACTATAGTATGCAAGGGATGATGAAAACGATTCCCAAGCTTTTCATGATGATGAAATCGATGAAGGTAGAAATCAAGAAAGAGCATCAAGTGTTGATGATTAACAAGACCACTAGTTTCAAGAAAAGGGCAAAGGGAAAGAAAGGGAACTTCATGTAGAATGGCAAGCAAGTTGTCACTTCCGTGAGGAAGCCCAAAGCTAGACTAAAGCCTGAAACTGAGTGCTTCTACTGCAAAGGAAATGGTCACTGGAAGTGGAAATGCCCCGAATATTTGGTGAATAAGAAGGATGGCAAAGTGAACAAGGGTATATTTGATATACAGGTTATTGAGGGGGGGGGGGGGGGGGGGGGGGGGGGGGGGGGGGGGGGGGGGGGGGGGGGGGGGGGGGGGGGGGGGGGGGGGGGGGGGGGGGGGGGGGGGGGGGGGGGGGGGGGGGGGGGGGGGGGGGGGGGGGGGGGGGGGGGGGGGGGGGGGGGGGGGGGGGGGGGGGGGGGGGGGGGGGGGGGGGGGGGGGGGGGGGGGGGGGGGGGGGGGGGGGGGGGGGGGGGGGGGGGGGGGGGGGGGGGGGGGGGGGGGGGGGGGGGGGGGGGGGGGGGGGGGGGGGGGGGGGGGGGGGGGGGGGGGGGGGGGGGGGGGGGGGGGGGGGGGGGGGGGGGGGGGGGGGGGGGGGGGGGGGGGGGGGGGGGGGGGGGGGGGGGGGGGGGGGGGGGGGGGGGGGGGGGGGGGGGGGGGGGGGGGGGGGGGGGGGGGGGGGGGGGGGGGGGGGGGGGGGGGGGGGGGGGGGGGGGGGGGGGGGGGGGGGGGGGGGGGGGGGGGGGGGGGGGGGGGGGGGGGGGGGGGGGGGGGGGGGGGGGGGGGGGGGGGGGGGGGGGGGGGGGGGGGGGGGGGGGGGGGGGGGGGGGGGGGGGGGGGGGGGGGGGGGGGGGGGGGGGGGGGGGGGGGGGGGGGGGGGGGGGGGGGGGGGGGGGGGGGGGGGGGGGGGGGGGGGGGGGGGGGGGGGGGGGGGGGGGGGGGGGGGGGGGGGGGGGGGGGGGGGGGGGGGGGGGGGGGGGGGGGGGGGGGGGGGGGGGGGGGGGGGGGGGGGGGGGGGGGGGGGGGGGGGGGGGGGGGGGGGGGGGGGGGGGGGGGGGGGGGGGGGGGGGGGGGGGGGGGGGGGGGGGGGGGGGGGGGGGGGGGGGGGGGGGGGGGGGGGGGGGGGGGGGGGGGGGGGGGGGGGGGGGGGGGGGGGGGGGGGGGGGGGGGGGGGGGGGGGGGGGGGGGGGGGGGGGGGGGGGGGGGGGGGGGGGGGGGGGGGGGGGGGGGGGGGGGGGGGGGGGGGGGGGGGGGGGGGGGGGGGGGGGGGGGGGGGGGGGGGGGGGGGGGGGGGGGGGGGGGGGGGGGGGGGGGGGGGGGGGGGGGGGGGGGGGGGGGGGGGGGGGGGGGGGGGGGGGGGGGGGGGGGGGGGGGGGGGGGGGGGGGGGGGGGGGGGGGGGGGGGGGGGGGGGGGGGGGGGGGGGGGGGGGGGGGGGGGGGGGGGGGGGGGGGGGGGGGGGGGGGGGGGGGGGGGGGGGGGGGGGGGGGGGGGGGGGGGGGGGGGGGGGGGGGGGGGGGGGGGGGGGGGGGGGGGGGGGGGGGGGGGGGGGGGGGGGGGGGGGGGGGGGGGGGGGGGGGGGGGGGGGGGGGGGGGGGGGGGGGGGGGGGGGGGGGGGGGGGGGGGGGGGGGGGGGGGGGGGGGGGGGGGGGGGGGGGGGGGGGGGGGGGGGGGGGGGGGGGGGGGGGGGGGGGGGGGGGGGGGGGGGGGGGGGGGGGGGGGGGGGGGGGGGGGGGGGGGGGGGGGGGGGGGGGGGGGGGGGGGGGGGGGGGGGGGGGGGGGGGGGGGGGGGGGGGGGGGGGGGGGGGGGGGGGGGGGGGGGGGGGGGGGGGGGGGGGGGGGGGGGGGGGGGGGGGGGGGGGGGGGGGGGGGGGGGGGGGGGGGGGGGGGGGGGGGGGGGGGGGGGGGGGGGGGGGGGGGGGGGGGGGGGGGGGGGGGGGGGGGGGGGGGGGGGGGGGGGGGGGGGGGGGGGGGGGGGGGGGGGGGGGGGGGGGGGGGGGGGGGGGGGGGGGGGGGGGGGGGGGGGGGGGGGGGGGGGGGGGGGGGGGGGGGGGGGGGGGGGGGGGGGGGGGGGGGGGGGGGGGGGGGGGGGGGGGGGGGGGGGGGGGGGGGGGGGGGGGGGGGGGGGGGGGGGGGGGGGGGGGGGGGGGGGGGGGGGGGGGGGGGGGGGGGGGGGGGGGGGGGGGGGGGGGGGGGGGGGGGGGGGGGGGGGGGGGGGGGGGGGGGGGGGGGGGGGGGGGGGGGGGGGGGGGGGGGGGGGGGGGGGGGGGGGGGGGGGGGGGGGGGGGGGGGGGGGGGGGGGGGGGGGGGGGGGGGGGGGGGGGGGGGGGGGGGGGGGGGGGGGGGGGGGGGGGGGGGGGGGGGGGGGGGGGGGGGGGGGGGGGGGGGGGGGGGGGGGGGGGGGGGGGGGGGGGGGGGGGGGGGGGGGGGGGGGGGGGGGGGGGGGGGGGGGGGGGGGGGGGGGGGGGGGGGGGGGGGGGGGGGGGGGGGGGGGGGGGGGGGGGGGGGGGGGGGGGGGGGGGGGGGGGGGGGGGGGGGGGGGGGGGGGGGGGGGGGGGGGGGGGGGGGGGGGGGGGGGGGGGGGGGGGGGGGGGGGGGGGGGGGCAACTTTCCTCCGAAAAGTGAAGTGACTAAAATACCGTTCACAGGCCATAAGGGTTATAAATCCTAGCTGCGGGGATCTGCACCGCCGATCGTCATCGACTCTACTTCCGCTGCGCTACGAGTCGGTAACGAAAATGATCAAACCTTGTATGCAGTCTCCATAGTGGTCCTGGGCTGGTGCGTAGGTTGGAAATTTTTTGTTTTCTGCTGCGTTACCCTACAGTGGCATCATGAGCCGTGCTATGCGTAGATGTAGGTTGCGATCTAGAATACATAGAGATGTATGGGTGTTGCACAATATAATTAGGTAGTAGATGAGTTCTATTACTGAAAATTATTTGTGCGGGTAGCAGATAAAATCTGTTACCTGATGTTCTTGTTGCTTCCCTGGAATTTGCATATTTCTGATCTTGATAACAGTATGGTGGAGTTTCAAGGTTCTGGCAATCCGCGATCCTGATTGATCAACGAAGTGCTAACAGTTCATTGAATTCCATCGTAGTTAAAAAGAAAGATGAAATTTCGCAGACAAAAGGGCAATGCAGATATGATCTGCACGGGGGTCATGCGTATGACGAAGTTTAGTATGGGGTTCGAGATTTTATTATCTCGTGCTTCATACACCCCGGAAGTTAATCTAGCGACTTGAATTATCATACTTGATGATGGACGTTGGTAGCTTCGGTTTGTTTCGAAACCTTAGAAGCCACGTAAAACAAGTTTTTGCTGAACCAATTAGAGACGTCTAACTTGGTTTTGCAGGAGGGTTTTGCATGAGCATATGATGTGGTATAGTAGTGCTCATAATAATTTGATTATGTATGAGATGACTATATAATGTAAATCAATTAACATGACCTGCGTGTCATGATTCGGCATGATGGCTGGAGCCATATGATTGCACTTTATATGACCTGCGTGTCAACCTTGTGTAATGCACTTAATTTTATTAGCTATAGAGATAGCAATATTATCAGATGCATCGACAAGGTGGTGGCAATCTTCGCGAAGGTGAACACTGATGCGAATGCCGAAGACGAAGAAATGAAAGACTTCTCCGTCAGAAAGGGCTATACCATATCATGCTAATTATGAATTGCCTGAGATGTTTATCCCTTATGATGCACCCTTCTTGATTGTGCGGTAGTCGCTTTTATTAGGGTGATCTCTCACAAAAATATCAAGTAGTTAGTGTTCTCCCAAGTGTAGCACCGTCACGGCACCTAACTTTTCGGGGCATCACATGATCTCCATGGGTGCGAACGATTAGGGATGTGTGAGGCGGGTGAGTTGAGACCTCGCAGCGAGATCACTTGGTTGTCTTGACGTTCAGGCAGGACAGTCATGAGCTCGGAACACACGCATCGAAAGATGAACAAGAATCACATAGAGATGTGATCGGCAAGTTTGCCTACCGATTGAAGTTCGCGCCATTTGAGTTCATCTCGAACCGTGGAGTTGAATTGATATGCGGGTCTTGAATCACTCACAATCAATTATGAGAGATATTGGGGGGGGGGGGGGGGGGGGGGGGGGGGGGGGGGGGGGGGGGGGGGGGGGGGGGGGGGGGGGGGGGGGGGGGGGGGGGGGGGGGGGGGGGGGGGGGGGGGGGGGGGGGGGGGGGGGGGGGGGGGGGGGGGGGGGGGGGGGGGGGGGGGGGGGGGGGGGGGGGGGGGGGGGGGGGGGGGGGGGGGGGGGGGGGGGGGGGGGGGGGGGGGGGGGGGGGGGGGGGGGGGGGGGGGGGGGGGGGGGGGGGGGGGGGGGGGGGGGGGGGGGGGGGGGGGGGGGGGGGGGGGGGGGGGGGGGGGGGGGGGGGGGGGGGGGGGGGGGGGGGGGGGGGGGGGGGGGGGGGGGGGGGGGGGGGGGGGGGGGGGGGGGGGGGGGGGGGGGGGGGGGGGGGGGGGGGGGGGGGGGGGGGGGGGGGGGGGGGGGGGGGGGGGGGGGGGGGGGGGGGGGGGGGGGGGGGGGGGGGGGGGGGGGGGGGGGGGGGGGGGGGGGGGGGGGGGGGGGGGGGGGGGGGGGGGGGGGGGGGGGGGGGGGGGGGGGGGGGGGGGGGGGGGGGGGGGGGGGGGGGGGGGGGGGGGGGGGGGGGGGGGGGGGGGGGGGGGGGGGGGGGGGGGGGGGGGGGGGGGGGGGGGGGGGGGGGGGGGGGGGGGGGGGGGGGGGGGGGGGGGGGGGGGGGGGGGGGGGGGGGGGGGGGGGGGGGGGGGGGGGGGGGGGGGGGGGGGGGGGGGGGGGGGGGGGGGGGGGGGGGGGGGGGGGGGGGGGGGGGGGGGGGGGGGGGGGGGGGGGGGGGGGGGGGGGGGGGGGGGGGGGGGGGGGGGGGGGGGGGGGGGGGGGGGGGGGGGGGGGGGGGGGGGGGGGGGGGGGGGGGGGGGGGGGGGGGGGGGGGGGGGGGGGGGGGGGGGGGGGGGGGGGGGGGGGGGGGGGGGGGGGGGGGGGGGGGGGGGGGGGGGGGGGGGGGGGGGGGGGGGGGGGGGGGGGGGGGGGGGGGGGGGGGGGGGGGGGGGGGGGGGGGGGGGGGGGGGGGGGGGGGGGGGGGGGGGGGGGGGGGGGGGGGGGGGGGGGGGGGGGGGGGGGGGGGGGGGGGGGGGGGGGGGGGGGGGGGGGGGGGGGGGGGGGGGGGGGGGGGGGGGGGGGGGGGGGGGGGGGGGGGGGGGGGGGGGGGGGGGGGGGGGGGGGGGGGGGGGGGGGGGGGGGGGGGGGGGGGGGGGGGGGGGGGGGGGGGGGGGGGGGGGGGGGGGGGGGGGGGGGGGGGGGGGGGGGGGGGGGGGGGGGGGGGGGGGGGGGGGGGGGGGGGGGGGGGGGGGGGGGGGGGGGGGGGGGGGGGGGGGGGGGGGGGGGGGGGGGGGGGGGGGGGGGGGGGGGGGGGGGGGGGGGGGGGGGGGGGGGGGGGGGGGGGGGGGGGGGGGGGGGGGGGGGGGGGGGGGGGGGGGGGGGGGGGGGGGGGGGGGGGGGGGGGGGGGGGGGGGGGGGGGGGGGGGGGGGGGGGGGGGGGGGGGGGGGGGGGGGGGGGGGGGGGGGGGGGGGGGGGGGGGGGGGGGGGGGGGGGGGGGGGGGGGGGGGGGGGGGGGGGGGGGGGGGGGGGGGGGGGGGGGGGGGGGGGGGGGGGGGGGGGGGGGGGGGGGGGGGGGGGGGGGGGGGGGGGGGGGGGGGGGGGGGGGGGGGGGGGGGGGGGGGGGGGGGGGGGGGGGGGGGGGGGGGGGGGGGGGGGGGGGGGGGGGGGGGGGGGGGGGGGGGGGGGGGGGGGGGGGGGGGGGGGGGGGGGGGGGGGGGGGGGGGGGGGGGGGGGGGGGGGGGGGGGGGGGGGGGGGGGGGGGGGGGGGGGGGGGGGGGGGGGGGGGGGGGGGGGGGGGGGGGGGGGGGGGGGGGGGGGGGGGGGGGGGGGGGGGGGGGGGGGGGGGGGGGGGGGGGGGGGGGGGGGGGGGGGGGGGGGGGGGGGGGGGGGGGGGGGGGGGGGGGGGGGGGGGGGGGGGGGGGGGGGGGGGGGGGGGGGGGGGGGGGGGGGGGGGGGGGGGGGGGGGGGGGGGGGGGGGGGGGGGGGGGGGGGGGGGGGGGGGGGGGGGGGGGGGGGGGGGGGGGGGGGGGGGGGGGGGGGGGGGGGGGGGGGGGGGGGGGGGGGGGGGGGGGGGGGGGGGGGGGGGGGGGGGGGGGGGGGGGGGGGGGGGGGGGGGGGGGGGGGGGGGGGGGGGGGGGGGGGGGGGGGGGGGGGGGGGGGGGGGGGGGGGGGGGGGGGGGGGGGGGGGGGGGGGGGGGGGGGGGGGGGGGGGGGGGGGGGGGGGGGGGGGGGGGGGGGGGGGGGGGGGGGGGGGGGGGGGGGGGGGGGGGGGGGGGGGGGGGGGGGGGGGGGGGGGGGGGGGGGGGGGGGGGGGGGGGGGGGGGGGGGGGGGGGGGGGGGGGGGGGGGGGGGGGGGGGGGGGGGGGGGGGGGGGGGGGGGGGGGGGGGGGGGGGGGGGGGGGGGGGGGGGGGGGGGGGGGGGGGGGGGGGGGGGGGGGGGGGGGGGGGGGGGGGGGGGGGGGGGGGGGGGGGGGGGGGGGGGGGGGGGGGGGGGGGGGGGGGGGGGGGGGGGGGGGGGGGGGGGGGGGGGGGGGGGGGGGGGGGGGGGGGGGGGGGGGGGGGGGGGGGGGGGGGGGGGGGGGGGGGGGGGGGGGGGGGGGGGGGGGGGGGGGGGGGGGGGGGGGGGGGGGGGGGGGGGGGGGGGGGGGGGGGGGGGGGGGGGGGGGGGGGGGGGGGGGGGGGGGGGGGGGGGGGGGGGGGGGGGGGGGGGGGGGGGGGGGGGGGGGGGGGGGGGGGGGGGGGGGGGGGGGGGGGGGGGGGGGGGGGGGGGGGGGGGGGGGGGGGGGGGGGGGGGGGGGGGGGGGGGGGGGGGGGGGGGGGGGGGGGGGGGGGGGGGGGGGGGGGGGGGGGGGGGGGGGGGGGGGGGGGGGGGGGGGGGGGGGGGGGGGGGGGGGGGGGGGGGGGGGGGGGGGGGGGGGGGGGGGGGGGGGGGGGGGGGGGGGGGGGGGGGGGGGGGGGGGGGGGGGGGGGGGGGGGGGGGGGGGGGGGGGGGGGGGGGGGGGGGGGGGGGGGGGGGGGGGGGGGGGGGGGGGGGGGGGGGGGGGGGGGGGGGGGGGGGGGGGGGGGGGGGGGGGGGGGGGGGGGGGGGGGGGGGGGGGGGGGGGGGGGGGGGGGGGGGGGGGGGGGGGGGGGGGGGGGGGGGGGGGGGGGGGGGGGGGGGGGGGGGGGGGGGGGGGGGGGGGGGGGGGGGGGGGGGGGGGGGGGGGGGGGGGGGGGGGGGGGGGGGGGGGGGGGGGGGGGGGGGGGGGGGGGGGGGGGGGGGGGGGGGGGGGGGGGGGGGGGGGGGGGGGGGGGGGGGGGGGGGGGGGGGGGGGGGGGGGGGGGGGGGGGGGGGGGGGGGGGGGGGGGGGGGGGGGGGGGGGGGGGGTTTTAGCATTTAAAACGCCAAGAAGTGATTCTTGCCAAAGTCACATGGAAAGAGTTTTTGCAAGACTCAGTGTCCCAAAACATTGATGAGCAAAATACATGATGGGGATTCCACACACTCTTGTGTTTGGATTAATCATGTATTCCATGGTATGTAAAACAACCAGATATGTCCAGTACTCCCAAGGGGGGGGGGGGGGGGGGGGGGGGGGGGGGGGGGGGGGGGGGGGGGGGGGGGGGGGGGGGGGGGGGGGGGGGGGGGGCACTGATGACATGTTTTCTCGCAAGCATAGATTATGAATGAGTTCGTTGTAAAAGGTTACATCGATACAATCTTAATCAATGCTCCATGCGATTTTCGATTTATATTAAGGGTTTTTGTGTAATACACGATATGGTGGCACGGTGTTTGGAAATTGTTTCCAAACAAGTTACTGTGGCGAATTCTATAACAGAGGCTAAGTATGTTACCGCTTTCGAAGCGGCAAACAAGGTGTTGAATCATATAGTTCATTCATGAACTTAGTATGGTTCCAAGATGGCTTTGGTCAATGGGACACTATAGCAGATAGCTGTTCCATAGCTTAGTCTGAGGAATCAGGTTTCGACCAATGATTCACACACATACAGAGCCAAGTCCACACAAAATATGAATTTTGTGAAAGCGTGAAAACGCGAGGATATGCAAAGATACACACGGAGCTGAAGTCGTCAGATCCGTTGGACATCAGGCTATACCACAAGCGAAGCATTTTTTACACCAATGTGCCATAGGTGTAAAGTGCATTAGCATTGACTAGATATTGA
>JAAAWM010008605.1:0-15316 GCA_036873465.1 Thinopyrum obtusiflorum
ATTGAGTATCCGGAGGATGTGAACAACAAGAGACAGTAAAAAAGGTTTACGCAGGGTCTTAATCTGAAAAGAAACCTTTGAGCCCCCCCCCCCCCCCCCCCCCCCCCCCCCCCCCCCCCCCCCCCCCCCCCCCCCCCCCCCCCCCCCTGTAAAAGAGAAGAACTTAGGTGAAAGTTGTCGTGCCAAAAAATTGGTTATTCTCGATAAACCATTAAAATTCAAGATAAGTCAAGTTGAGCCGAACTAGCCCTGATTACACGCGGGAAGCCCCTGGTACCGTCTATGAGGGTTTAACCATCCCCCCCCCCCCCCCCCCCCCCCCCCCCCCCCCCCCCCCCCCCCCCCCCCCCCCCCCCCCCCCCCCCCCCCCCCCCCCCCCCCCCCCCCCCCCCCCCCCCCCCCCCCCCCCCCCCCCCCCCCCCCCATAGAGAATGCTCAATATTTCCACTAACTGTGATGGTGCCACGTGGACCAGGCATCTTAAGCTTAAGAGAAGCGTAATGTGGTACTGCATTAAAACGAGCGAAAGCTGTTCTTCCAAGTAGTGCTTGATAGTCGTTTCAGAATGGAGCAATGTCGAAGTCTAACTTCTCACTTCGGTAGTTGAGCTTAAGAGAAGCGTAATGCGGTACTGCATTAAAACGAGCGAAAGCTGTTCTTCCGAGTAGTGCTTGATAGCCGCTTCGGAATGGAGCGATGTCGAAGGTTAACTTTTCACTTCGGAAGTTGTCGGGAGAACCGAATACAACCTCTAGTACTAGAGAGCCCGTACAGCGGGCCTCTGGGCCTGGTATTACTCCTTTAAAGGTAGTATTGCTTTGGCTGATTCTTGTCGGGTCTATCCCCATTTTGCGGACTGTGTCCTGATATATCAGATTAAGACTACTGCCGCCGTCCATGAGGACTTGGGTGAGATGGTATCCGTCGATAATTGGGTCTAGCACCAAGGCAGCCAATCCTCCGTGCCGGATACTTGTCAGGTGATCCCTGCGAGGGGGGGGGGGGGGGGGGGGGGGGGGGGGGGGGGGGGGGGGGGGGGGGGGGGGGGGGGGGCATGTTTGCTCCTTCTTTTTGTTACGTGAATCATGTTCACTGTTTTGACCTCTGGTGGGAATTTTTTCTGTCCGGTGGGAACTTTTTCTGTCCTCCGGTGCTTTGCTGGCGAGGTTCATCCTCGTCTTCGCTTGGTGTCTCTTCCCCTTTGTGTTCGGCGTTTAGCTTACCGGCCTGCTTGAAGACCCAACATTCTCTGTGGGTATGATTTGCAGGTTTGTCTGGGGTGCCGTGAATCTGACAGAGTTTGTCAAGAATTTTGTTTAGGCCAGATTGTCCTTCTCTGCTGCCTTTGAAAGGCTTTTTTCCGCTGACCTGGTCGAGAGCCCCCGAACCCGGCGTTTACCGCCGTGTTATCTGGGCTACCTTCTTTATTTCGACGCTTGTTTTTGTTGCGTCGTGGTTTACCATTGCCATCCCTGACTTCGGAGGGGGGGGGGGGGGGGGGGGGGGGGGGGGGGGGGGGGGGGGGGGGGGGGGGGGGGGGGGGGGGGGGGGGGGGGGGGGGGGGGGGGGGGCCATCCCTAACTTCGGATGTGCTTGGGTCGCTAGTGCTGCTACGGGCCAACCAGTTGTCCTCACCCGCACAAAAGCGGGTCATGAGTCTTGTTAGGGCTGCCATTGTTCTTGGTTTTTCTTGACCGAGGTGTCTGGCGAGCCATTCGTCTCGGACGCTGTGTTTGAAAGTTGTTAAGGCTTCGGCGTCCGGACAGTCGACAATTTGGTTCTTCTTGTGAGGAACCTGTTCCAAAGCTTTCGGGTGGACTCTCCGGACTGTTGGATTATATGACTTAAATTGTCTGCATCCGGAGGTCAGACATAAGTCCCTTGAAAATTGGCCCGGAAAGCGTCCTCGAGCTCCTCCCAACTTCCAATTGAGTTTTCGGGGGGGGGGGGGGGGGGGGGGGGGGGGGGGGGGGGGGGGGGGGGGGGGGGGGGGGGGGGGGGGGGGGGGGGGGGGGGGGGGGGGGGGGGGGGGGGGGGGGGGGGGGGGGGGGGGGGGGGGGGGGGGGGGGGGGGGGGGGGGGGGGGGGGGGGGGGGGGGGGGGGGGGGGGGGGGGGGGGGGGGGGGGGGGGGGGGGGGGGGGGGGGGGGGGGGGGGGGGGGGGGGGGGGGGGGGGGGGGGGGGGGGGGGGGGGGGGGGGGGGGGGGGGGGGGGGGGGGGGGGGGGGGGGGGGGGGGGGGGGGGGGGGGGGGGGGGGGGGGGGGGGGGGGGGGGGGGGGGGGGGGGGGGGGGGGGGGGGGGGGGGGGGGGGGGGGGGGGGGGGGGGGGGGGGGGGGGGGGGGGGGGGGGGGGGGGGGGGGGGGGGGGGGGGGGGGGGGGGGGGGGGGGGGGGGGGGGGGGGGGGGGGGGGGGGGGGGGGGGGGGGGGGGGGGGGGGGGGGGGGGGGGGGGGGGGGGGGGGGGGGGGGGGGGGGGGGGGGGGGGGGGGGGGGGGGGGGGGGGGGGGGGGGGGGGGGGGGGGGGGGGGGGGGGGGGGGGGGGGGGGGGGGGGGGGGGGGGGGGGGGGGGGGGGGGGGGGGGGGGGGGGGGGGGGGGGGGGGGGGGGGGGGGGGGGGGGGGGGGGGGGGGGGGGGGGGGGGGGGGGGGGGGGGGGGGGGGGGGGGGGGGGGGGGGGGGGGGGGGGGGGGGGGGGGGGGGGGGGGGGGGGGGGGGGGGGGGGGGGGGGGGGGGGGGGGGGGGGGGGGGGGGGGGGGGGGGGGGGGGGGGGGGGGGGGGGGGGGGGGGGGGGGGGGGGGGGGGGGGGGGGGGGGGGGGGGGGGGGGGGGGGGGGGGGGGGGGGGGGGGGGGGGGGGGGGGGGGGGGGGGGGGGGGGGGGGGGGGGGGGGGGGGGGGGGGGGGGGGGGGGGGGGGGGGGGGGGGGGGGGGGGGGGGGGGGGGGGGGGGGGGGGGGGGGGGGGGGGGGGGGGGGGGGGGGGGGGGGGGGGGGGGGGGGGGGGGGGGGGGGGGGGGGGGGGGGGGGGGGGGGGGGGGGGGGGGGGGGGGGGGGGGGGGGGGGGGGGGGGGGGGGGGGGGGGGGGGGGGGGGGGGGGGGGGGGGGGGGGGGGGGGGGGGGGGGGGGGGGGGGGGGGGGGGGGGGGGGGGGGGGGGGGGGGGGGGGGGGGGGGGGGGGGGGGGGGGGGGGGGGGGGGGGGGGGGGGGGGGGGGGGGGGGGGGGGGGGGGGGGGGGGGGGGGGGGGGGGGGGGGGGGGGGGGGGGGGGGGGGGGGGGGGGGGGGGGGGGGGGGGGGGGGGGGGGGGGGGGGGGGGGGGGGGGGGGGGGGGGGGGGGGGGGGGGGGGGGGGGGGGGGGGGGGGGGGGGGGGGGGGGGGGGGGGGGGGGGGGGGGGGGGGGGGGGGGGGGGGGGGGGGGGGGGGGGGGGGGGGGGGGGGGGGGGGGGGGGGGGGGGGGGGGGGGGGGGGGGGGGGGGGGGGGGGGGGGGGGGGGGGGGGGGGGGGGGGGGGGGGGGGGGGGGGGGGGGGGGGGGGGGGGGGGGGGGGGGGGGGAAAAACAGTACGGTCGCCTGAGGGCAATGTTGACGTTGAGCCCCCGAGCTCCATGGATGACTCCTCCATGATCTTGATAGAGATTGGAGCTGTTGTTGATGAAGGCCCTCATCCTAACCTGATGATCGTAGGTAGGACGCAGTCCTCGATCAAGCCAACGTGACCAGTCGAGCTGGTGACGAAGAAACCGACGTCGCAGTTGACCTGCAGTCGAGCCATTGATCCTTTCGCTGATCACACAGTGGAACTCTCAATGAAAGCACCAATGTCGGTGTGGTAGATATGGGAATTCCTCAGCTGATCAAAGGTTGGATCTTCCAAAGGACGTCCGAGCTAGATGCTGGACACCTCGCTTCAAACTCGTCTGGATTCTCGTCCAGATTCAACAGTGCTCCGGTATATCGGAGATTGCCGGAGATTCCTCCATCAGAACTCAACGAAATTTTGGCAGGGTTGTTGTAGACTTAATTCCGCATAATTCCACCGAAGTAATCATTTAGGCGACACTCGAGGAGGCAGTGGCGGCGGATACGAGTTTTCTGTCCAGAAAAACAGTACGGTCGCCTGAGGGCAATGTTGACGTTGAGCCCCCGAGCTCCATGGATGACTCCTCCATGATCTTGATAGAGATTGGAGCTGTTGTTGATGAAGGGGGGGGGGGGGGGGGGGGGGGGGGGGGGGGGGGGGGGGGGGGGGGGGGGGGGGGGGGGGGGGGGGGGGGGGGGGGGGGGGGGGGGGGGGGGGGGGGGGGGGGGGGGGGGGGGGGGGGGGGGGGGGGGGGGGGGGGGGGGGGGGGGGGGGGGGGGGGGGGGGGGGGGGGGGGGGGGGGGGGGGGGGGGGGGGGGGGGGGGGGGGGGGGGGGGGGGGGGGGGGGGGGGGGGGGGGGGGGGGGGGGGGGGGGGGGGGGGGGGGGGGGGGGGGGGGGGGGGGGGGGGGGGGGGGGGGGGGGGGGGGGGGGGGGGGGGGGGGGGGGGGGGGGGGGGGGGGGGGGGGGGGGGGGGGGGGGGGGGGGGGGGGGGGGGGGGGGGGGGGGGGGGGGGGGGGGGGGGGGGGGGGGGGGGGGGGGGGGGGGGGGGGGGGGGGGGGGGGGGGGGGGGGGGGGGGGGGGGGGGGGGGGGGGGGGGGGGGGGGGGGGGGGGGGGGGGGGGGGGGGGGGGGGGGGGGGGGGGGGGGGGGGGGGGGGGGGGGGGGGGGGGGGGGGGGGGGGGGGGGGGGGGGGGGGGGGGGGGGGGGGGGGGGGGGGGGGGGGGGGGGGGGGGGGGGGGGGGGGGGGGGGGGGGGGGGGGGGGGGGGGGGGGGGGGGGGGGGGGGGGGGGGGGGGGGGGGGGGGGGGGGGGGGGGGGGGGGGGGGGGGGGGGGGGGGGGGGGGGGGGGGGGGGGGGGGGGGGGGGGGGGGGGGGGGGGGGGGGGGGGGGGGGGGGGGGGGGGGGGGGGGGGGGGGGGGGGGGGGGGGGGGGGGGGGGGGGGGGGGGGGGGGGGGGGGGGGGGGGGGGGGGGGGGGGGGGGGGGGGGGGGGGGGGGGGGGGGGGGGGGGGGGGGGGGGGGGGGGGGGGGGGGGGGGGGGGGGGGGGGGGGGGGGGGGGGGGGGGGGGGGGGGGGGGGGGGGGGGGGGGGGGGGGGGGGGGGGGGGGGGGGGGGGGGGGGGGGGGGGGGGGGGGGGGGGGGGGGGGGGGGGGGGGGGGGGGGGGGGGGGGGGGGGGGGGGGGGGGGGGGGGGGGGGGGGGGGGGGGGGGGGGGGGGGGGGGGGGGGGGGGGGGGGGGGGGGGGGGGGGGGGGGGGGGGGGGGGGGGGGGGGGGGGGGGGGGGGGGGGGGGGGGGGGGGGGGGGGGGGGGGGGGGGGGGGGGGGGGGGGGGGGGGGGGGGGGGGGGGGGGGGGGGGGGGGGGGGGGGGGGGGGGGGGGGGGGGGGGGGGGGGGGGGGGGGGGGGGGGGGGGGGGGGGGGGGGGGGGGGGGGGGGGGGGGGGGGGGGGGGGGGGGGGGGGGGGGGGGGGGGGGGGGGGGGGGGGGGGGGGGGGGGGGGGGGGGGGGGGGGGGGGGGGGGGGGGGGGGGGGGGGGGGGGGGGGGGGGGGGGGGGGGGGGGGGGGGGGGGGGGGGGGGGGGGGGGGGGGGGGGGGGGGGGGGGGGGGGGGGGGGGGGGGGGGGGGGGGGGGGGGGGGGGGGGGGGGGGGGGGGGGGGGGGGGGGGGGGGGGGGGGGGGGGGGGGGGGGGGGGGGGGGGGGGGGGGGGGGGGGGGGGGGGGGGGGGGGGGGGGGGGGGGGGGGGGGGGGGGGGGGGGGGGGGGGGGGGGGGGGGGGGGGGGGGGGGGGGGGGGGGGGGGGGGGGGGGGGGGGGGGGGGGGGGGGGGGGGGGGGGGGGGGGGGGGGGGGGGGGGGGGGGGGGGGGGGGGGGGGGGGGGGGGGGGGGGGGGGGGGGGGGGGGGGGGGGGGGGGGGGGGGGGGGGGGGGGGGGGGGGGGGGGGGGGGGGGGGGGGGGGGGGGGGGGGGGGGGGGGGGGGGGGGGGGGGGGGGGGGGGGGGGGGGGGGGGGGGGGGGGGGGGGGGGGGGGGGGGGGGGGGGGGGGGGGGGGGGGGGGGGGGGGGGGGGGGGGGGGGGGGGGGGGGGGGGGGGGGGGGGGGGGGGGGGGGGGGGGGGGGGGGGGGGGGGGGGGGGGGGGGGGGGGGGGGGGGGGGGGGGGGGGGGGGGGGGGGGGGGGGGGGGGGGGGGGGGGGGGGGGGGGGGGGGGGGGGGGGGGGGGGGGGGGGGGGGGGGGGGGGGGGGGGGGGGGGGGGGGGGGGGGGGGGGGGGGGGGGGGGGGGGGGGGGGGGGGGGGGGGGGGGGGGGGGGGGGGGGGGGGGGGGGGGGGGGGGGGGGGGGGGGGGGGGGGGGGGGGGGGGGGGGGGGGGGGGGGGGGGGGGGGGGGGGGGGGGGGGGGGGGGGGGGGGGGGGGGGGGGGGGGGGGGGGGGGGGGGGGGGGGGGGGGGGGGGGGGGGGGGGGGGGGGGGGGGGGGGGGGGGGGGGGGGGGGGGGGGGGGGGGGGGGGGGGGGGGGGGGGGGGGGGGGGGGGGGGGGGGGGGGGGGGGGGGGGGGGGGGGGGGGGGGGGGGGGGGGGGGGGGGGGGGGGGGGGGGGGGGGGGGGGGGGGGGGGGGGGGGGGGGGGGGGGGGGGGGGGGGGGGGGGGGGGGGGGGGGGGGGGGGGGGGGGGGGGGGGGGGGGGGGGGGGGGGGGGGGGGGGGGGGGGGGGGGGGGGGGGGGGGGGGGGGGGGGGGGGGGGGGGGGGGGGGGGGGGGGGGGGGGGGGGGGGGGGGGGGGGGGGGGGGGGGGGGGGGGGGGGGGGGGGGGGGGGGGGGGGGGGGGGGGGGGGGGGGGGGGGGGGGGGGGGGGGGGGGGGGGGGGGGGGGGGGGGGGGGGGGGGGGGGGGGGGGGGGGGGGGGGGGGGGGGGGGGGGGGGGGGGGGGGGGGGGGGGGGGGGGGGGGGGGGGGGGGGGGGGGGGGGGGGGGGGGGGGGGGGGGGGGGGGGGGGGGGGGGGGGGGGGGGGGGGGGGGGGGGGGGGGGGGGGGGGGGGGGGGGGGGGGGGGGGGGGGGGGGGGGGGGGGGGGGGGGGGGGGGGGGGGGGGGGGGGGGGGGGGGGGGGGGGGGGGGGGGGGGGGGGGGGGGGGGGGGGGGGGGGGGGGGGGGGGGGGGGGGGGGGGGGGGGGGGGGGGGGGGGGGGGGGGGGGGGGGGGGGGGGGGGGGGGGGGGGGGGGGGGGGGGGGGGGGGGGGGGGGGGGGGGGGGGGGGGGGGGGGGGGGGGGGGGGGGGGGGGGGGGGGGGGGGGGGGGGGGGGGGGGGGGGGGGGGGGGGGGGGGGGGGGGGGGGGGGGGGGGGGGGGGGGGGGGGGGGGGGGGGGGGGGGGGGGGGGGGGGGGGGGGGGGGGGGGGGGGGGGGGGGGGGGGGGGGGGGGGGGGGGGGGGGGGGGGGGGGGGGGGGGGGGGGGGGGGGGGGGGGGGGGGGGGGGGGGGGGGGGGGGGGGGGGGGGGGGGGGGGGGGGGGGGGGGGGGGGGGGGGGGGGGGGGGGGGGGGGGGGGGGGGGGGGGGGGGGGGGGGGGGGGGGGGGGGGGGGGGGGGGGGGGGGGGGGGGGGGGGGGGGGGGGGGGGGGGGGGGGGGGGGGGGGGGGGGGGGGGGGGGGGGGGGGGGGGGGGGGGGGGGGGGGGGGGGGGGGGGGGGGGGGGGGGGGGGGGGGGGGGGGGGGGGGGGGGGGGGGGGGGGGGGGGGGGGGGGGGGGGGGGGGGGGGGGGGGGGGGGGGGGGGGGGGGGGGGGGGGGGGGGGGGGGGGGGGGGGGGGGGGGGGGGGGGGGGGGGGGGGGGGGGGGGGGGGGGGGGGGGGGGGGGGGGGGGGGGGGGGGGGGGGGGGGGGGGGGGGGGGGGGGGGGGGGGGGGGGGGGGGGGGGGGGGGGGGGGGGGGGGGTCGATCTTTCTAGCGCTGTTATCGCTGTTTTTACTGTGGCCGGACTTAGAGCGGCGTCTATGCCGTCGTTTTGGCTTTTTTCCGGGGCTTTTATCCTCCGTTTTGTCGCCATCGTCCTCCTTAGGGGTGTCCACCATGTATATATCATATGATGAGGTGGCAGTCCAGCGCCCCATGGGCGGTGGTTCGGAATCGTCCCATGCGCCAACGTCTGTATCGTTGGTGTCATCAGAGTCGAAGTCAAGCATGTCTGTTACATTGTCTACAGTGGCAATGAAGTGGGTGGTGGGTGGGCAACGAATTCCCTCGTCACCTGCTTCACACTCGAGCCGGACATAGTTCGGCCGAGAGTCTCCTAACAAAGAGAGAGACTTTAATGAGTTCAGCATGTTGCCAAAGGGCGAGTGCTGGAAGATATCCGCAACGGTGAACTCCATTACCGGAGCCCAACCAGATTCGGCGGGCTTGGGGGCGCGCGGTCTGGAACATACAGCCAGACACGAGTCCGGGGGTCCGTTGACACAGGCTTCCTCGGCGATGGAATCTGTGTTCGGCTCTACCGCTGATGAGTGTGCGGCCTCAGAGGCGGGGTCTATCCACCCGTCCCCGGACGACGCAATCTACCCCGGATTTAGGTCCGGAGCTCCCGCAGGTGCGATATCCCAAGTATTGTCCGACAACAGGTCTAAGCCGTGCTCATCGTGACTATTCCGCGCTCCTGGCGTAGGCCCGAATCCGTCAAAGATCAAGTCTTCGCGGACATCGGAAGTGTAGTTCAAGTTCCTGAACCTGACCTGATGTCCAAGGGCGTAGCTGTCGATCTGCTCTAGATGGCCAAGCGAATTGGCCCGCAGTGCGAAGCCGCCGAACACGAAGATCTATCTGGGGAGGAAAGTCTCACCCTGGACCATATTGTTGTTGATGATTGAAGGAGCCATCAAGCCTTGCAGTGAGGACACAGAGGAACTCTCAATAGCACCAATGTCGGTGTCAAAACCGGTGGATATCGGGTAGGGGGTCCCGATCGGTGCGTCTAAGGCTAATGGTAACAGGAGGCAAGGGACACGATGTTTTACCCAGGTTCGGGCCCTCTCGATGGAGGTAGAACCCTACTTCCTGCTTGATTGATCTTGATGATATGAGTATTACAAGAGTTGATCTACCACGAGATCGTAGACGCCAAACCCTAGAAGCTAGCCTATGATGATTATGATTGTCCCTATATGGATCAAACCCTTCGGTTTATATAGACACCGGAGGGGGCTAGGGTTTACACAGAGTCGGTTACAAAGAAGAAGATCTAATATCCGGATCGCCAAGCTTGTCTTCCATGCAAAGGAGAGTCACATCCGGACACGAACGGAGTCTTGAGTCTTGTATCTTCACGGTCCATGTCACGACCGGTTTTCCGGGGGATCACTGTGATCGGGCGTCTGCTCTGGGCTTTGTTCGGCGTGACCTGGCTCATCCTGCTCCATTGCTGGGTCCATATGGTCGTTGTTGCCTTCGGAGTTGACTGGGGTGTCGATCTTTCTAGCGCTGTTATCGCTGTTTTTACTGTGGCCGGACTTAGAGCGGCGTCTATGCCGTCGTTTTGGCTTTTTTGGGGGGGGGGGGGGGGGGGGGGGGGGGGGGGGGGGGGGGGGGGGGGGGGGGGGGGGGGGGGGGGGGGGGGGGGGGGGGGGGGGGGGGGGGGGGGGGGGGGGGGGGGGGGGGGGGGGGGGGGGGGGGGGGGGGGGGGGGGGGGGGGGGGGGGGGGGGGGGGGGGGGGGGGGGGGGGGGGGGGGGGGGGGGGGGGGGGGGGGGGGGGGGGGGGGGGGGGGGGGGGGGGGGGGGGGGGGGGGGGGGGGGGGGGGGGGGGGGGGGGGGGGGGGGGGGGGGGGGGGGGGGGGGGGGGGGGGGGGGGGGGGGGGGGGGGGGGGGGGGGGGGGGGGGGGGGGGGGGGGGGGGGGGGGGGGGGGGGGGGGGGGGGGGGGGGGGGGGGGGGGGGGGGGGGGGGGGGGGGGGGGGGGGGGGGGGGGGGGGGGGGGGGGGGGGGGGGGGGGGGGGGGGGGGGGGGGGGGGGGGGGGGGGGGGGGGGGGGGGGGGGGGGGGGGGGGGGGGGGGGGGGGGGGGGGGGGGGGGGGGGGGGGGGGGGGGGGGGGGGGGGGGGGGGGGGGGGGGGGGGGGGGGGGGGGGGGGGGGGGGGGGGGGGGGGGGGGGGGGGGGGGGGGGGGGGGGGGGGGGGGGGGGGGGGGGGGGGGGGGGGGGGGGGGGGGGGGGGGGGGGGGGGGGGGGGGGGGGGGGGGGGGGGGGGGGGGGGGGGGGGGGGGGGGGGGGGGGGGGGGGGGGGGGGGGGGGGGGGGGGGGGGGGGGGGGGGGGGGGGGGGGGGGGGGGGGGGGGGGGGGGGGGGGGGGGGGGGGGGGGGGGGGGGGGGGGGGGGGGGGGGGGGGGGGGGGGGGGGGGGGGGGGGGGGGGGGGGGGGGGGGGGGGGGGGGGGGGGGGGGGGGGGGGGGGGGGGGGGGGGGGGGGGGGGGGGGGGGGGGGGGGGGGGGGGGGGGGGGGGGGGGGGGGGGGGGGGGGGGGGGGGGGGGGGGGGGGGGGGGGGGGGGGGGGGGGGGGGGGGGGGGGGGGGGGGGGGGGGGGGGGGGGGGGGGGGGGGGGGGGGGGGGGGGGGGGGGGGGGGGGGGGGGGGGGGGGGGGGGGGGGGGGGGGGGGGGGGGGGGGGGGGGGGGGGGGGGGGGGGGGGGGGGGGGGGGGGGGGGGGGGGGGGGGGGGGGGGGGGGGGGGGGGGGGGGGGGGGGGGGGGGGGGGGGGGGGGGGGGGGGGGGGGGGGGGGGGGGGGGGGGGGGGGGGGGGGGGGGGGGGGGGGGGGGGGGGGGGGGGGGGGGGGGGGGGGGGGGGGGGGGGGGGGGGGGGGGGGGGGGGGGGGGGGGGGGGGGGGGGGGGGGGGGGGGGGGGGGGGGGGGGGGGGGGGGGGGGGGGGGGGGGGGGGGGGGGGGGGGGGGGGGGGGGGGGGGGGGGGGGGGGGGGGGGGGGGGGGGGGGGGGGGGGGGGGGGGGGGGGGGGGGGGGGGGGGGGGGGGGGGGGGGGGGGGGGGGGGGGGGGGGGGGGGGGGGGGGGGGGGGGGGGGGGGGGGGGGGGGGGGGGGGGGGGGGGGGGGGGGGGGGGGGGGGGGGGGGGGGGGGGGGGGGGGGGGGGGGGGGGGGGGGGGGGGGGGGGGGGGGGGATCATGGAGGAGTCATCCATGGAGCTCGGGGGCTCAACGTCAACATTGCCCTCAGGCGACCGTGCTGTTTTTCTGGACGGGGGGGGGGGGGGGGGGGGGGGGGGGGGGGGGGGGGGGGGGGGGGGGGGTGGAATTATGCGGAATTAAGTCTACAACAACCCTGCAAAAATTTCGTCGAGTTCCGATGGAGGAATCTCCGGCAATCTCCGATATACCGGAGCCCTGTTGAATCTGGACGAGAATCCGGACGAGTTTAGGGCGTGGTATCCAGCATCTAGCTCGGATGTCCTTTGGAGGATCCAACCGTTGATTTGCTGCGGAATTCCCATATCTACCACCTGCCAAAAATTCAGCTCGATCCGACCGTCCAAACTCCGGGAAACTTCCGATTAGTGCATCACTTTTTGGATCTGTTTTCTGCGCGAGAACGAATCCGACCCGAATTCATCTTCTTTATGAACGGGATCTCGGACATCCTTTTTGAAGGAAGTTTTCGTATGGGGTGTTGTGTTTTATTCTCAAACACATCCCAGTAGTATTAAAAGTATTCGGGGGGGGGGGGGGGGGGGGGGGGGGGGGGGGGGGGGGGGGGGGGGGGGGGGGGGGGGGGGGGGGGGGGGGGGGGGGGGGGGGGGGGGGGGGGGGGGGGGGGGGGGGGGGGGGGGGGGGGGGGGGGGGGGGGGGGGGGGGGGGGGGGGGGGGGGGGGGGGGGGGGGGGGGGGGGGGGGGGGGGGGGGGGGGGGGGGGGGGGGGGGGGGGGGGGGGGGGGGGGGGGGGGGGGGGGGGGGGGGGGGGGGGGGGGGGGGGGGGGGGGGGGGGGGGGGGGGGGGGGGGGGGGGGGGGGGGGGGGGGGGGGGGGGGGGGGGGGGGATTCACCAAATGGATAGAGGCCAAGCCAGTTAAAATGGCCGAATCCGGACCAGTGATAGACTTCATATCCGGGGTAGTACACCGATACGGCGTCCCCCATAGCATCATCACCGATAACGGCACGAACTTCACGGCCGACGAGGTTAAACTCTGGTGCAAAAACATGGGCATTAAGCTCGACTACGCTTCAGTCTATCATCCTCAAACCAACGGTCAAGTTGAACGAGAAAATGGTCTAATAATGAGCGGCATCAAACCCAGACTAGTGCGGTACCTTACGGAATCTAACACGCACTGGGCAGAGGAGCTCGACCCCGTACTCTAGGGCTGCGCACCAGGCCAAACCGTACTATCGGATTCACACCATTCTTTATGGTATACGGTGCAGAGGCAGTTTTTCCCTGCGACATAATTCATGACTCACCTCGAGTGCGCATGTACGAAGAAAGAGAAGCCGAGTTGGATCGGCAGGACAGCTTGGACGCATTAGAGGAGGAGCGCGACGTGGCAAAGGCTCGTTCCGCATTCTATCAGCAGCAGGCTCGAAGATATCAAAGCAGAGAAGTACGGGCTAAAACTTACAATGCTGGCGAACTAGTTCTACGCCTGTCGGACAAGAAAAAGGACAAACTCAAGCCCAAATGGGAAGGTCCCTTCATCATCGACCAAGTCCTGACCGGCGGAGCATACCATCTGCGAAACGCATCGGACAACCGACTCGAGCCAAACCCATGGAATGCAGCCCGCCTCCGAAGATTCTACGCCTAGCGCCGGTTTCAGAGTTCGTCTCCTTCCCCCGTCCACATTTTATACTTCAGTTGCCTTGTGTCTCTCTCTTTTATCCCACTTTTTTCATAAATCCCTTGAGGGCCGATTTGTGCATCGTTTGCACATACTTGATGTGCTACCCGCACTCCTTATACCTGGGGGCTTCTTTAACAGAAGCTTACTTATACGGGCTTCATGCCCAACACATGTGTCAAACTTCCGCATGTACCTTTTATTCACCATTATATGCATCGATATGACTTAAGTTTCGGCTAGGAGGTAAAGGGAGCACCTCTGCGATTGTTACTGCCAGATCAGCCGGATGTGTACCTCAGACTGGGTGAAGCCGAAAGCTAGCGTTCTTAAGGGAATATTCGGTTGGTGACTTGAAAGATGATTTTTTACATATTTATTTATCTGCCCCCAGATGTTTTCCTGCTCTTTTCGCAGTTCGGACATGCACTTTAGGGCGTGCCTTCCAGGGAAAGGAACCCTTAACAGAACTATTCTCCCTGGAAGATGTTTCTTACTAACCATGTAATATAACATAAGTAGTTGGGCACTTGTCTGATAAAGCACTAATGACCCCTACGCCTGGTCTCCATGCATGCCCCGGTTTTTTCATAACCGAGAAGGTATTCGGACACACTCCGGACTCTAGGGTCCCGAGGTTGAAGCGAAAAGGTCGGCAAAGACAAACGATCTACAATCCAGCTAGAAGGCATTTTACATGTCATTTTAAATACATCATCAAATCGACTGACTGTACTCCTCCTCAATCCCGTCTAACAGGCTGTCTAATTTACAGTCCCGTTGGGAATACTTAGCGGCCAACTCTACTTGGCCATACACTAAGCTCACAGGGATCTCCTTCCCATCAGGCCCCACAGGTCCGACCTCGGCCATGTGGTTTGGATCTGCCTTCTTGTACCGCGTCTTCACCATGGCCCAGGCTTCCCTGGCACCTTGACGGCAGGCCGATATCTTCCATAAACGGAAGCGCTACCGTGCTCCCTGAAGCTTCTCCGCAAGCTCCCCAAGGACCTCGGGTAGGGAGACGGACGGCCATAAGGCCTGGACGACGCCACTCATCACCTGCCGAACATGTTCGAGCAGTTGCACCAGCCCGGGAAGTTGGTCACCTGTTGAACCGGGCATTTCCTCCGCAGGGCGGCCTGTGAGCACACCTATAGACATATTTCTGTCAATTGACTTCCTCGCCGAACTCTTCTTTTCAAAAGAGTTTGCTCAAGCACTTACTATAGATGCCGCGACGAAGCCGCTGATTCTCCTTCACGGAGCTAGATAGCTCGGCCCAAACACCTTTTAGCTCTTCTCCGAGCTGGGTGTGGGCATCCTGGAGTTTGTTCCTCTCCTGCTGCACCTTCATAAGCACCCTCTCACCGGCCTTTAGCTGGCGCAGTAGCTGTTGCTTGTCCGGATCAAGTCCGGCAACATCTGCAATATTATTGTTAGACTTATACGCACGCCGCACACTGCCCATCCTGTTGAAATATGTGTTACCGGAGGCTCAAAACTATACCCATCACCTGGCTGTTCGCGATCTGGGGGCTTGACATGGTTGGACCCCTTAAAGGGGGAACCCACAAGCAAAAGTACCTATTGGTCATGGTGGACAAAGGGGGGGGGGGGGGGGGGGGGGGGGGGGGGGGGGGGGGGGGGGGGGGGGGTACATAGAATCATTACACATAATTTGTGATTTTACTATGGACATCGATCCTTAATTCGGCCTCCCGTGCCCGCATTAAGGCTCGGGGGCTCCCGGGCTTCGGGATTATCATTTACTAATATTAAAGGGGTACATCGATCCCCTGATCCGGTGTTGCCACCCGACCAGTGTCTCGGGGGCTACTGCATTGATAATCCAATGCAGGAAATTTAAGTGCAATATAGTTTCCGAGGAGATTATGATCCTCAGGTTGGTCGGCCGCACCCAACCTGAGTCTCGAGGACTGTTCACACTGCTTTTTGTGTCCCGAAGTATTCTACCGAGCTAGGAGTTGATCCTCAGGCTGATTTTGCAAATCAACCTGAGTCTCGGGGGCTACTGGGATCAGCGGTCTTATGTCATCCTTCGGGTGCATCTCGGATTTTTAGACCGACACACACCTTCAGGGCTACTGGCTACATATCTCGTCAGTAAATAGATTGCATCAATCGGAAATAAAATCCGCAAACAATCAGCCCATGACCGAGGTGCTGAACCACCTCGAAAGCATTTCGGGATGTAGCTCGGATGCAAGTGGCTGGCTCCATAAAGGGCATTTCTGGAATTAAGCTCGGCTAAACTCCTTCAACTTTTTTGAACCAAGGTGATCTATGACACCTCGAATATAGTCCGGCGTTGGAGCTCGGATACAGTCCGACGTCGGAGCTGGGACATAGTCTGGCGTTAGAGCTCAGATACAATCCGGCGTTGGAGCTTGGACATAGTCTGGCGTTGGAGCTCGGATACAGTCCGGCGTTGGAGCTTGGACATAGTCCG
>JAAAWM010008606.1:0-15321 GCA_036873465.1 Thinopyrum obtusiflorum
GCTGTAGCCGCCTGGGGCTTCGACGCCGGCGGCCCTCCCGTCCCTCGGCCCGCCATTGCACCAAGGGGAGGGATCCGACGAGCACGACCAGGGCCGCAAGGAGGGAACACAGGCGTCCCGTTCCGGCGAACCCTAGGACAAAAAACGATCATGCTCGCACGACAAGTCTCAATCTCTTTCGTGCATGCAGCGACCGCGTCGATACATGTGGTGCCCGGTATAGCCTGGGCCTCATACCCAGCTATCTCTGGCCCATCTAGTCACGCATGAGAAACCGAAGAAGCCGGCCCAACTCGGCCCAGCATCTGGTTCAAACGATCGCGACAAGCCGCTCGGATCCCGACCGACGTCCTCGACGGCACAGCAGCCGCCACTGCCGGCAACAATCCGGCCCTCAACCGGCAAACCGGCCTCCTCTTCTTAACCATCGTCCATGAATCCGGATTAATCAAGTCGAATAGCGTGAGGTTTGGAAGTCGTACCTTAGGTATAGGGCCCTTCCAAGGCCTGACCGCCGTCGCCGCCGTTCTCCGGTGAACGACACGTCGCACCATCTCCTTCCTCTCGTCCGGATGTAGCCCGATCCGCGTCGGATCCTCCACCGGCAAGAACTTGTCTACGGTTGTGGCCACCTTGTCTTCGTCACAACCTGCATGAAATAAATCGCAAATCAAATCCGATGGAGTAGGCGACGGCGGTGAACCCCCTGGATCCTCTTCGTCAAAATTCTTAAATGAGTATTAGTGAACAAATTATGTTATTTTACACTGTACTTCATTGTTTCACCTATGGCCCTATGTGGCACTTTATTTACAAACATTGTGTGAGGCTACTGTTTGTGCTTTTAAACTTCAAAACTCAGTTTTAGTACTAACTTGATATGTACTTTTGTTGTCAGCTAGAAAGCCACAATTTTGCTTCATGTTAAGCCATGGGACGATGAGACTGCATTGGTCAAGTTAGACGAAGTTGTCCGAAGTGTCAAGAACTCAAGAGGGAGCTAGGGCCTTCTGCAGGGTCCTTGTATCACTACTCTTAAATGTTTTTTTCATGCATGTTATTTTTGTGTCTACATAATTACTTGTGTTCTATAACATTGAGGGTTTTGCCATCCCTTGCAGCCAAGCTCATACCAGTTGGATATGGCATCAAGAAGCTTTAGATTATGATGACCATCATTGATGATCGTCGCTGTCGACACTCTCATTGAAGACCATCTCTGCTTTGAACCATCATTGCTGATCTCATTGAAGACGCAAGGCGCAAGAAGCTTCATAATCAATGATTTCTTTTCAAATTTCTGACCTTTTATCAAATTCGTGAACTTATTTCAAAATTGGATGGGGGGGGGGGGGGGGGGGGGGGGGGGGGGGGGGGGGGGGGGGGGGGGGGGGGGGGGGGGGGGGGGGGGGGGGGGGGGGGGGGGGGGGGGGGGGGGGGGGGGGGGGGGGGGGGGGGGGGGGGGGGGGGGGGGGGGGGGGGGGGGGGGGGGGGGGGGGGGGGGGGGGGGGGGGGGGGGGGGGGGGGGGGGGGGGGGGGGGGGGGGGGGGGGGGGGGGGGGGGGGGGGGGGGGGGGGGGGGGGGGGGGGGGGGGGGGGGGGGGGGGGGGGGGGGGGGGGGGGGGGGGGGGGGGGGGGGGGGGGGGGGGGGGGGGGGGGGGGGGGGGGGGGGGGGGGGGGGGGGGGGGGGGGGGGGGGGGGGGGGGGGGGGGGGGGGGGGGGGGGGGGGGGGGGGGGGGGGGGGGGGGGGGGGGGGGGGGGGGGGGGGGGGGGGGGGGGGGGGGGGGGGGGGGGGGGGGGGGGGGGGGGGGGGGGGGGGGGGGGGGGGGGGGGGGGGGGGGGGGGGGGGGGGGGGGGGGGGGGGGGGGGGGGGGGGGGGGGGGGGGGGGGGGGGGGGGGGGGGGGGGGGGGGGGGGGGGGGGGGGGGGGGGGGGGGGGGGGGGGGGGGGGGGGGGGGGGGGGGGGGGGGGGGGGGGGGGGGGGGGGGGGGGGGGGGGGGGGGGGGGGGGGGGGGGGGGGGGGGGGGGGGGGGGGGGGGGGGGGGGGGGGGGGGGGGGGGGGGGGGGGGGGGGGGGGGGGGGGGGGGGGGGGGGGGGGGGGGGGGGGGGGGGGGGGGGGGGGGGGGGGGGGGGGGGGGGGGGGGGGGGGGGGGGGGGGGGGGGGGGGGGGGGGGGGGGGGGGGGGGGGGGGGGGGGGGGGGGGGGGGGGGGGGGGGGGGGGGGGGGGGGGGGGGGGGGGGGGGGGGGGGGGGGGGGGGGGGGGGGGGGGGGGGGGGGGGGGGGGGGGGGGGGGGGGGGGGGGGGGGGGGGGGGGGGGGGGGGGGGGGGGGGGGGGGGGGGGGGGGGGGGGGGGGGGGGGGGGGGGGGGGGGGGGGGGGGGGGGGGGGGGGGGGGGGGGGGGGGGGGGGGGGGGGGGGGGGGGGGGGGGGGGGGGGGGGGGGGGGGGGGGGGGGGGGGGGGGGGGGGGGGGGGGGGGGGGGGGGGGGGGGGGGGGGGGGGGGGGGGGGGGGGGGGGGGGGGGGGGGGGGGGGGGGGGGGGGGGGGGGGGGGGGGGGGGGGGGGGGGGGGGGGGGGGGGGGGGGGGGGGGGGGGGGGGGGGGGGGGGGGGGGGGGGGGGGGGGGGGGGGGGGGGGGGGGGGGGGGGGGGGGGGGGGGGGGGGGGGGGGGGGGGGGGGGGGGGGGGGGGGGGGGGGGGGGGGGGGGGGGGGGGGGGGGGGGGGGGGGGGGGGGGGGGGGGGGGGGGGGGGGGGGGGGGGGGGGGGGGGGGGGGGGGGGGGGGGGGGGGGGGGGGGGGGGGGGGGGGGGGGGGGGGGGGGGGGGGGGGGGGGGGGGGGGGGGGGGGGGGGGGGGGGGGGGGGGGGGGGGGGGGGGGGGGGGGGGGGGGGGGGGGGGGGGGGGGGGGGGGGGGGGGGGGGGGGGGGGGGGGGGGGGGGGGGGGGGGGGGGGGGGGGGGGGGGGGGGGGGGGGGGGGGGGGGGGGGGGGGGGGGGGGGGGGGGGGGGGGGGGGGGGGGGGGGGGGGGGGGGGGGGGGGGGGGGGGGGGGGGGGGGGGGGGGGGGGGGGGGGGGGGGGGGGGGGGGGGGGGGGGGGGGGGGGGGGGGGGGGGGGGGGGGGGGGGGGGGGGGGGGGGGGGGGGGGGGGGGGGGGGGGGGGGGGGGGGGGGGGGGGGGGGGGGGGGGGGGGGGGGGGGGGGGGGGGGGGGGGGGGGGGGGGGGGGGGGGGGGGGGGGGGGGGGGGGGGGGGGGGGGGGGGGGGGGGGGGGGGGGGGGGGGGGGGGGGGGGGGGGGGGGGGGGGGGGGGGGGGGGGGGGGGGGGGGGGGGGGGGGGGGGGGGGGGGGGGGGGGGGGGGGGGGGGGGGGGGGGGGGGGGGGGGGGGGGGGGGGGGGGGGGGGGGGGGGGGGGGGGGGGGGGGGGGGGGGGGGGGGGGGGGGGGGGGGGGGGGGGGGGGGGGGGGGGGGGGGGGGGGGGGGGGGGGGGGGGGGGGGGGGGGGGGGGGGGGGGGGGGGGGGGGGGGGGGGGGGGGGGGGGGGGGGGGGGGGGGGGGGGGGGGGGGGGGGGGGGGGGGGGGGGGGGGGGGGGGGGGGGGGGGGGGGGGGGGGGGGGGGGGGGGGGGGGGGGGGGGGGGGGGGGGGGGGGGGGGGGGGGGGGGGGGGGGGGGGGGGGGGGGGGGGGGGGGGGGGGGGGGGGGGGGGGGGGGGGGGGGGGGGGGGGGGGGGGGGGGGGGGGGGGGGGGGGGGGGGGGGGGGGGGGGGGGGGGGGGGGGGGGGGGGGGGGGGGGGGGGGGGGGGGGGGGGGGGGGGGGGGGGGGGGGGGGGGGGGGGGGGGGGGGGGGGGGGGGGGGGGGGGGGGGGGGGGGGGGGGGGGGGGGGGGGGGGGGGGGGGGGGGGGCCCACAGCCCCTGCTGCTATACATACTGGACCAATTACTAGAGCTCGCGCACACCAACTAAATTACCAGGTACTTTCGTTTCTTGGTAATGATTCTAATGTTCATGAGAATAATGTTGCCTAAATTGGATACATTTGTTTTGCTTACAAATGAAGGGCCTAGCTTGGAGAAGGATGAACATTGGAGCAAGAACAAGCATGGAGATGATGGCATGCGCAAGGGGAACAAGAACAGAGTTACAAGTGATGATTTCAGGTCTTTGAAGCCTCCATAACGAGTGCATGAAGCCTTGGACGAAATATACAAGATGTCACTTCATAAATTTCGTCCAGAGGCTATTATAGGTGCTGCGTCACCTTTTTATTGGGCCAGGCCCATGTAATTTCGAAATACATAAGTATAGGCAATTTTTAGAGTCCGTATGTGTGGGGAAACAAGAGATAGGGTTGATTTCGGACCCCTCCACCAAGGGCCACGAAATTCCCCCTCTCTTCCTCCATATATACAGCCCTTAGGGCACCGTTTAGACTTTGGGTTTTGTTTAGATTAAAAGTTTGCCATAGCTGCAACTTCGCGTACTTCGTTTGTGTTCAACGACCAGACAAAGGCGTCACAGAACCCCACCTTCATCAATAAAGCTTTTCATCTTATATTCGCAATATCCAGATTGCAATCTTAGTTTCTTGCTTGTTCTTCGTTTGCTCGCAGGAAACAGACCCTCGTGGTCAGGTTGATCGTGCTCCGGCATGGTCAATAACCTCTCAGAGTTGGTTTAGCGATTGCTAAGGCGCGACGTCCTCGCACGTTCATAGTCGGATTGTCAAAGTCGACTTCCACCAAAGCGATATCCATCATCTCATCGAAAGACGGGACACCTTTGCCTCTATCAGACTCTAAAAATGGGGGGGGGGGGGGGGGGGGGGGGGGGGGGGGGGGGGGGGGGGGGGGGGGGGGGGGGGGGGGGGGGGGGGGGGGGGGGGGGGGGGGGGGGGGGGGGGGGGGGGGGGGGGGGGGGGGGGGGGGGGGGGGGGGGGGGGGGGGGGGGGGGGGGGGGGGGGGGGGGGGGGGGGGGGGGGGGGGGGGGGGGGGGGGGGGGGGGGGGGGGGGGGGGGGGGGGGGGGGGGGGGGGGGGGGGGGGGGGGGGGGGGGGGGGGGGGGGGGGGGGGGGGGGGGGGGGGGGGGGGGGGGGGGGGGGGGGGGGGGGGGGGGGGGGGGGGGGGGGGGGGGGGGGGGGGGGGGGGGGGGGGGGGGGGGGGGGGGGGGGGGGGGGGGGGGGGGGGGGGGGGGGGGGGGGGGGGGGGGGGGGGGGGGGGGGGGGGGGGGGGGGGGGGGGGGGGGGGGGGGGGGGGGGGGGGGGGGGGGGGGGGGGGGGGGGGGGGGGGGGGGGGGGGGGGGGGGGGGGGGGGGGGGGGGGGGGGGGGGGGGGGGGGGGGGGGGGGGGGGGGGGGGGGGGGGGGGGGGGGGGGGGGGGGGGGGGGGGGGGGGGGGGGGGGGGGGGGGGGGGGGGGGGGGGGGGGGGGGGGGGGGGGGGGGGGGGGGGGGGGGGGGGGGGGGGGGGGGGGGGGGGGGGGGGGGGGGGGGGGGGGGGGGGGGGGGGGGGGGGGGGGGGGGGGGGGGGGGGGGGGGGGGGGGGGGGGGGGGGGGGGGGGGGGGGGGGGGGGGGGGGGGGGGGGGGGGGGGGGGGGGGGGGGGGGGGGGGGGGGGGGGGGGGGGGGGGGGGGGGGGGGGGGGGGGGGGGGGGGGGTCATGGACTCCATTTTCTTGCACGTTACGTATTTTGGCCGGTAAAAATTCATTATATAATCTCCCGAAGGTTTTGACCACCGTATCACGCAATAATCCTCTGTTTTCGTTTCGAGCTGTTCTGTTACAGATTTAGAGCAATATGTCATCACAGGATTCGGAAGGAGAAAGCTATGTGGCTGATTACCTTGCAGACCCTAAGGTCTACGGGGACTTGGAGCATGATGGCTGGACCTCTGAAGAAGAGGAAGACTATGGACCTGAGGGAAAAGAGGAGACGAGTTCAGACAAAGACGAAGCCCCATTACCTTAGCATGGGGACATGCACATGGAATTTAAAAAGTCAAGCCTCCCTCATAGAGCAAAGACGCCAAAGATCGAGTTTATCCCTTTTCGTCTCTTGCAGGAAAATAAATAGGAATTGTGCAAAAGAGAATTAAGCCTTGAGCGGGAAATCGAGGACCTAAAAGAGCAAAATACTATACTCAAGCTCAAACTGAGGAAGAAGCCTACATCATCATCACCACCATCACCTCTAAGGACATAATAACTTGGGTATGGGCACTCCCTTGGCAACTGCCAAGCTTGGGGGAGGTTCCCCGGTATCGTATCACCATCACACTCCTATCTTTACCGTTTTATTTAGTTCGATCCTTTAGTAGTATCTTGATCTAGTAGATTAAAGTTTTAGTATCAAGTAGTTTTGAGTTTTGCTTTGTGATCCCTTTATGTAATCGAGTCTGAGAGCTATCTATAATAAAGATTAGTGTTGAGTCAAGGGCTTTGCTATGTTGCTATGATCTTGAGAAAGTAGAAGGAATAAAAGAGTTCATATTGACCTTATGGATAGTAATGACTTCACACATAGAAAGTATGAGGCATAAAAGTTGTTGAGAGTTCATAAACGTAGTTTTGGTCATCGTTGCAATTAATAGGAAGTAATAAGGAAAGAGAGGTTCACATACAAATATATTATCTTGGACATCTTTTATGATTGTGAAGCACTCATTAAGTATGACATGCTAAAAGAGTTGATGTTGGACAAGGAAGACAACGCAATGGTTTATGTTTTCACACATCTCAGTTAAAGTATATTGTCATTGACCTTCCAAACATGTTGAGCTTGCCTTCCCCCTCATGCTAGCCAAAGTCCTTGCACCAAGTAGAGATACTACTTGTCCTTACAAATATCCTTAAACCCAGCTTTGCCATGAGAGTCCACCATACCTACCGGGGGGGGGGGGGGGGGGGGGGGGGGGGGGGGGGGGGGGGGGGGGGGGGGGGGGGGGGGGGGGGGGGGGGGGGGGGGGGGGGGGGGGGGGGGGGGGGGGGGGGGGGGGGGGGGGGGGGGGGGGGGGGGGGGGGGGGGGGGGGGGGGGGGGGGGGGGGGGGGGGGGGGGGGGGGGGGGGGGGGGGGGGGGGGGGGGGGGGGGGGGGGGGGGGGGGGGGGGGGGGGGGGGGGGGGGGGGGGGGGGGGGGGGGGGGGGGGGGGGGGGGGGGGGGGGGGGGGGGGGGGGGGGGGGGGGGGGGGGGGGGGGGGGGGGGGGGGGGGGGGGGGGGGGGGGGGGGGGGGGGGGGGGGGGGGGGGGGGGGGGGGGGGGGGGGGGGGGGGGGGGGGGGGGGGGGGGGGGGGGGGGGGGGGGGGGGGGGGGGGGGGGGGGGGGGGGGGGGGGGGGGGGGGGGGGGGGGGGGGGGGGGGGGGGGGGGGGCTTTCTCAGTGTCCGGCTGAAACTCTATAACCACAAGTATTGCATGAGTGTTAGCAATTATAGGAGACTACGAGATAGTTGAGTATGTGAGCTTGCTGAAAAGCTCTATTATTGACTCTTTCTGATGTTACGATAAATTGCAATTGCTTCAATGACCGAGATTATAGTTTGTTAGTTCCCAATGAAGTTTTTGAACCATACTTGACATTGTGAATTGCTTATTACTTGAGCATAGGAAATCATATGACAAAATCTATGTATGTCGCTGTTATTAGAATGATCGTGATGCCCTCATGTCCGTATTTTATTTTTATCGACACCTCTATCTCTAAACATGTGGACATATTTTTCGACTTCGGCTTCCGCTTGAGGACAAGCGAGGTCTAAGCTTGGGGGAGTTGATACGTCCATTTTGCATCATGCTTTTATATCAATATTTATTGCATTATGGGTTGTTATTACACATTATATCTCAATACTTATGGTTATTCTCTCTTATTTTACAAGGTTTACCATGAAGAGGGGGGATGCCGACAGCTGGAATTCTGGCTAGCAAAGGAGCAAACGTTGGAAACCTATTCTGCACAACTCAAAAAGTCCTGAAACTCCACGAAACAACTTTTTGGATTTAATAAGAATTTATGAGCGAAAGAAATAGGCCAGGGGACCCACACCCTGTCCAGGAGACAGGGGGCGCGCCCCGCCCTATAGGGCGCGACCCCCTATCTCCTGGGCCCCCTGGTGGGCCTCCGGCGTCCATCTTCTGCTATACCATCACTTTTACCCTGGAAAAAATCGGGGGCAAGCTCACGGGACAAAACTCCGCCGCCACGAGGCGGAACCTTGGCGGAATCAATCTAGGGTTCTGGCGAAGCTGTTCTGCCGGGGTCATCGTTGCAATTAATAGGAAGTGATAAGGAAAGAGGGGTTCACATATAAATATATCATCTTGGACATCTTTTATGATTGTGAAGCACTCATTTAGTATGACATGCTAAAAGAGTTGATGTTGGACAAGGAAGACAACGTAATGGTTTATGTTTTCCGACATCTTAGTTAAAGTATATTGTCATTGACCTTAAAAACATGTTGAGCTTGCCTTTCCCCCTCATGCTAGCCAAAATTCTTGCACCAAGTAGAGATACTACTTGTGCTTCCAAACATCCTTAAACCCAGTTTTGCCATGAGAGTCCACCATACCTACCTATGGATTGAATAAGATCCTTCAAGTAAGTTATCATCGGTGCAAGCAATAAAAATTTCTCTCTAAATATGTATGACTTATTAGTGCAGAGAAAACAAGCTTTGTACGAACTTGTTGTGGAAGTAATAAAAGCGACGGACTGCATAATAAAGGTCCACATATAGGGGGCAATATAAAGTGACGTTCTTTTGCATTAAGATTTCGTGCATCAACCCTAAACGCGCATAACAACCTCTGCTTCCCTCTGCGAAGGGCCTATCTTCTACTTTATGTTTTTACTTTATGCTTGACTCAAGGTGATCCTCACCTTTCCCTTTTTCATTTTATCCTTTGGCAAGCTCTTCGTGTTTGAAAGATCATGATATATATATCCAATTGGATGTAAGTTAGCATGGGGGGGGGGGGGGGGGGGGGGGGGGGGGGGGGGGGGGGGGGGGGGGGGGGGGGGGGGGGGGGGGGGGGGGGGGGGGGGGGGGGGGGGGGGGGGGGGGGGGGGGGGGGGGGGGGGGGGGGGGGGGGGGGGGGGGGGGGGGGGGGGGGGGGGGGGGGGGGGGGGGGGGGGGGGGGGGGGGGGGGGGGGGGGGGGGGGGGGGGGGGGGGGGGGGGGGGGGGGGGGGGGGGGGGGGGGGGGGGGGGGGGGGGGGGGGGGGGGGGGGGGGGGGGGGGGGGGGGGGGGGGGGGGGGGGGGGGGGGGGGGGGGGGGGGGGGGGGGGGGGGGGGGGGGGGGGGGGGGGGGGGGGGGGGGGGGGGGGGGGGGGGGGGGGGGGGGGGGGGGGGGGGGGGGGGGGGGGGGGGGGGGGGGGGGGGGGGGGGGGGGGGGGGGGGGGGGGGGGGGGGGGGGGGGGGGGGGGGGGGGGGGGGGGGGGGGGGGGGGGGGGGGGGGGGGGGGGGGGGGGGGGGGGGGGGGGGGGGGGGGGGGGGGGGGGGGGGGGGGGGGGGGGGGGGGGGGGGGGGGGGGGGGGGGGGGGGGGGGGGGGGGGGGGGGGGGGGGGGGGGGGGGGGGGGGGGGGGGGGGGGGGGGGGGGGGGGGGGGGGGGGGGGGGGGGGGGGGGGGGGGGGGGGGGGGGGGGGGGGGGGGGGGGGGGGGGGGGGGGGGGGGGGGGGGGGGGGGGGGGGGGGGGGGGGGGGGGGGGGGGGGGGGGGGGGGGGGGGGGGGGGGGGGGGGGGGGGGGGGGGGGGGGGGGGGGGGGGGGGGGGGGGGGGGGGGGGGGGGGGGGGGGGGGGGGGGGGGGGGGGGGGGGGGGGGGGGGGGGGGGGGGGGGGGGGGGGGGGGGGGGGGGGGGGGGGGGGGGGGGGGGGGGGGGGGGGGGGGGGGGGGGGGGGGGGGGGGGGGGGGGGGGGGGGGGGGGGGGGGGGGGGGGGGGGGGGGGGGGGGGGGGGGGGGGGGGGGGGGGGGGGGGGGGGGGGGGGGGGGGGGGGGGGGGGGGGGGGGGGGGGGGGGGGGGGGGGGGGGGGGGGGGGGGGGGGGGGGGGGGGGGGGGGGGGGGGGGGGGGGGGGGGGGGGGGGGGGGGGGGGGGGGGGGGGGGGGGGGGGGGGGGGGGGGGGGGGGGGGGGGGGGGGGGGGGGGGGGGGGGGGGGGGGGGGGGGGGGGGGGGGGGGGGGGGGGGGGGGGGGGGGGGGGGGGGGGGGGGGGGGGGGGGGGGGGGGGGGGGGGGGGGGGGGGGGGGGGGGGGGGGGGGGGGGGGGGGGGGGGGGGGGGGGGGGGGGGGGGGGGGGGGGGGGGGGGGGGGGGGGGGGGGGGGGGGGGGGGGGGGGGGGGGGGGGGGGGGGGGGGGGGGGGGGGGGGGGGGGGGGGGGGGGGGGGGGGGGGGGGGGGGGGGGGGGGGGGGGGGGGGGGGGGGGGGGGGGGGGGGGGGGGGGGGGGGGGGGGGGGGGGGGGGGGGGGGGGGGGGGGGGGGGGGGGGGGGGGGGGGGGGGGGGGGGGGGGGGGGGGGGGGGGGGGGGGGGGGGGGGGGGGGGGGGGGGGGGGGGGGGGGGGGGGGGGGGGGGGGGGGGGGGGGGGGGGGGGGGGGGGGGGGGGGGGGGGGGGGGGGGGGGGGGGGGGGGGGGGGGGGGGGGGGGGGGGGGGGGGGGGGGGGGGGGGGGGGGGGGGGGGGGGGGGGGGGGGGGGGGGGGGGGGGGGGGGGGGGGGGGGGGGGGGGGGGGGGGGGGGGGGGGGGGGGGGGGGGGGGGGGGGGGGGGGGGGGGGGGGGGGGGGGGGGGGGGGGGGGGGGGGGGGGGGGGGGGGGGGGGGGGGGGGGGGGGGGGGGGGGGGGGGGGGGGGGGGGGGGGGGGGGGGGGGGGGGGGGGGGGGGGGGGGGGGGGGGGGGGGGGGGGGGGGGGGGGGGGGGGGGGGGGGGGGGGGGGGGGGGGGGGGGGGGGGGGGGGGGGGGGGGGGGGGGGGGGGGGGGGGGGGGGGGGGGGGGGGGGGGGGGGGGGGGGGGGGGGGGGGGGGGGGGGGGGGGGGGGGGGGGGGGGGGGGGGGGGGGGGGGGGGGGGGGGGGGGGGGGGGGGGGGGGGGGGGGGGGGGGGGGGGGGGGGGGGGGGGGGGGGGGGGGGGGGGGGGGGGGGGGGGGGGGGGGGGGGGGGGGGGGGGGGGGGGGGGGGGGGGGGGGGGGGGGGGGGGGGGGGGGGGGGGGGGGGGGGGGGGGGGGGGGGGGGGGGGGGGGGGGGGGGGGGGGGGGGGGGGGGGGGGGGGGGGGGGGGGGGGGGGGGGGGGGGGGGGGGGGGGGGGGGGGGGGGGGGGGGGGGGGGGGGGGGGGGGGGGGGGGGGGGGGGGGGGGGGGGGGGGGGGGGGGGGGGGGGGGGGGGGGGGGGGGGGGGGGGGGGGGGGGGGGGGGGGGGGGGGGGGGGGGGGGGGGGGGGGGGGGGGGGGGGGGGGGGGGGGGGGGGGGGGGGGGGGGGGGGGGGGGGGGGGGGGGGGGGGGGGGGGGGGGGGGGGGGGGGGGGGGGGGGGGGGGGGGGGGGGGGGGGGGGGGGGGGGGGGGGGGGGGGGGGGGGGGGGGGGGGGGGGGGGGGGGGGGGGGGGGGGGGGGGGGGGGGGGGGGGGGGGGGGGGGGGGGGGGGGGGGGGGGGGGGGGGGGGGGGGGGGGGGGGGGGGGGGGGGGGGGGGGGGGGGGGGGGGGGGGGGGGGGGGGGGGGGGGGGGGGGGGGGGGGGGGGGGGGGGGGGGGGGGGGGGGGGGGGGGGGGGGGGGGGGGGGGGGGGGGGGGGGGGGGGGGGGGGGGGGGGGGGGGGGGGGGGGGGGGGGGGGGGGGGGGGGGGGGGGGGGGGGGGGGGGGGGGGGGGGGGGGGGGGGGGGGGGGGGGGGGGGGGGGGGGGGGGGGGGGGGGGGGGGGGGGGGGGGGGGGGGGGGGGGGGGGGGGGGGGGGGGGGGGGGGGGGGGGGGGGGGGGGGGGGGGGGGGGGGGGGGGGGGGGGGGGGGGGGGGGGGGGGGGGGGGGGGGGGGGGGGGGGGGGGGGGGGGGGGGGGGGGGGGGGGGGGGGGGGGGGGGGGGGGGGGGGGGGGGGGGGGGGGGGATATTCCACAAATCTAACCTGCTGACAGCTTTTTATGACATCACGCCACGGTCTGAACCTTGTAAAATAAGAGAGAATAGCCATAAGTATTGAGATATAATGTGTAATAACAGCCCATAATGCAATAAATATTGATATAAAAGTATGATGCAAAATGGACGTATCATGCAAGCATCTCGGAGTTGGAACATTCGCTTTGATGAAATGATCAAAGCGTTTGGGTTTATGCAGACTTATGGAGAAGCATGTGTTTACAAGAAAGTGAGTGGGAGCTCTGTAGCATTTCTCATATTATATGTGGATGACATACTATTGATGGGAAATGATATATAACTTTTGCAAAGCATAAAGGCCTACTTGAATAAGTGTTTTTCAATGAAGGACCTTGGAGAAGCTGCTTACATAATAGGCATCAAGATCTATTGAGATAGATCGAGACACCTCATCGGTCTTTCACAAAGCACATACCCTGATAAAATATTGAAGAAGTTCAATATGGATCAGTCCAAGAAGGGGTTCTTGCCTGTTTTGTAAGGTGTGAAATTGAGCACGGCTCAATGCCCCACCTCGGCAGGAGATAGAGAAAAGATGAGTGTCATCACCTATGCCTGAGCCATAGGGTCTATTATGTATGCCATGCAATGTACTAGACCTGATGTAAACCTTGTCGTAAGTTTGGTAGGGAGGTACCAAAGTAATCCCGGCATGGAACACTGGACAGCGGTCAAGAATATCCTGAAGTACCTGAAAAGGACTAAGGATATGTTTATCGTTTATGGAGGTGGCGAAGAGCTCGTCATAAAGGGTTACGTCGATGCTAGCTTCAACACAGATCTGGATGACTCCAAGTCACAAACCGGATACGTGTATATTTTGAATGGTGGGGCAGTCTGTCAGTGTCAAAACCGGCGGATCTCGGGTAGGGGGTTCTGAACTGTGTGTCTAAGGCTAATGGTAACAGGAGACAGGGGACACGATGTTGTACCCAGGTTCGGGCCCTCTCGATGGAGGTAATACCCTACTTCCTGCTTGATTGATCTTGATGATATGAGTATTACAAGAGTTGATCTACCATGAGATCATAGAGGCTAAACCCTAGAAACTAGCCTATGATTATGATTGTTGTTGTCCTACGGACTAAACCCTCTGGTTTATATAGACACTGGAGGGGGCTAGGGTTACACATAGTCGGTTACAGAGAAGGAGATCTACATATCCGAATTACCAAGCTTGCCTTCCATGCAAAGGAGAGTCCCATCCGGACACGGGACGAAGCTTTCAATCTTGTATCTTCATAGTCCAACAGTTCGGCTGTCCGAGGACCCCTTAATCCAAGACTCCCTCAGTAGCCCCTGAACCAGGCTTCAATGACGATGAGTCCGGCGCGCAGATTGTCTTCGGCATTGCAAGGCGGGTTCCTTTTTCGAATACTCCATAGAAGATTTTGAACACGGGAATCGTGTTCGTCTCTGCAAAACAAAATCTACATACCACCGCAGAGAGTACAGGGGGGGGGGGGGGGGGGGGGGGGGGGGGGGGGGGGGGGGGGGGGGGGGGGGGGGGGGGGGGGGGGGGGGGGGGGGGGGGGGGGGGGGGGGGGGGGGGGGGGGGGTGTCTGTCGGTGGAACCGGTCTCATGAACGTGGTCATGTAAGGTTGGTCCGGGACGCTTCATCCAACAATACCGCTGAATCAAAATAAGACATTGGTGGTAAGCAGTATGACGATCACCGCCCACAACTCTTTGTGTTCTACTCGTGCATATCATCTACGCATAGACCTGGTGTCGGTGTCAAAACCGGCCGATCTCGGGTAGGGGGTCCCGAACTATGCGTCTGAGGATCGAAGGTAATAGGAGACAAAGGGAACACCATGTTTACCCAGGTTTGGTCCCTCTTAGTGGAGGTAATACCCTACTTCCTGCTTGATTGACTTTGATGAGTATCGGGGTTACAAGAGTTGATCTACCTCGAGATCGTAATGGCTAAACCCTAGCTGTCTAGCCTATGTGAATTCTGATAGCCTCTACGGACTAAACACTCTAGTTTATATAGACACCGGAGGGGCCTAGGGTTGTACAGAGTCAGTTTACAGAGAAAGGAAATCATACACCCGGACGCCAAACTTGCCATCCACGCAAAGGAGAGTCCCATCTGGACACGGGGGAAGGCCTTCTATCTTGTATCTTCATGGCCCATCAGTCTGGCCCATGTCACATAGCCCGGACACCTGGGGGCCCCCTAATCCAGGACTCCCTCAGTAGCCCCTGAACCAGTCTTTCGATGACGATGTGTTCGGTACGCAGATTGTCTTCGGCATTGCAAAGCGGGTTCCTCCTCCAAATACTCCAAAGTTGTCCTTTGAATAAGAGAATTGTATCCGGCTCTGTTTAACAGTCACAACCCTCAACCACAAGGGCACAATACTTAATCAAAATAATGTCTGTCTACTGACAACTTCTTCGATTGAAATGTTACGTTTGGCCTCTTTAGCATTTCGAACCGTTTTTTGACCTCCCGCTTCGCGTTTCGAGGCGCGGCCTCCGAGGCCATGTCTGTACATGCTAGGCTCGTCAAGTTTAACCCGAGTATTCCGCATGTGCGAAACTGTCTTGCACCCGTTGTATGTGAACGTAGAGCTTATCACACCGGATCATCACGTGGTGTCTCGGCACGACGAACTGTCGCAACGGTGCATACTCAGGGAGAACACTTATACCTTGAATTTTTTTATTGAGGGATCATCTTATAATGCTACCGCCGTACTAAGCAAAATAAGATGCATAAAAGATAAACATCACATGCAATCAAAATATGTGACATGATATGGCCATCATCATCTTGTGCGTTTGATCTCCATCTCGAAAGCACCGTCATGATCTCCATCGTCACCGGCTTGACACCTTGATCTCCATTGTAGCGTCATTGTCGTCTCGCCAACTATTGCTTCTACAACTATCACTAACATATAGTGATAAAGTAAAGCAATTAGATGGCGTTTACATTTCATACAATAAAGCGACAACCATAAGGCTCCTTCCAGTTGCCGATAACTTTTACAAAACATGATCATCTCATACAACAACGTATATCACATCATGTCTTGGCCATATCACATCACAACATGCCCTGCAAAAACAAGTTAGATGTCCTCTACTTTGTTGTTGCAAGTTTTACGTGGCTGCTACGGGCTTCTAGTAAGAACCGTTCTTACCGACGCATCAAAACCACAACGGTGATTTATCAAGTTTGCTGTTTTAACCTTCAACAAGGACCAGCCGCAGT
>JAAAWM010008607.1:0-15324 GCA_036873465.1 Thinopyrum obtusiflorum
CCACCTCGCGCCCCCAAGCACTACTACTCCCCCCGCCTTCGATCTGTTCCTGATGCATCCTGGTGAGCTATCTGCCTCTCTTCCTTCTCCATTTCTCTCATTGCTAGTGCGAGGTGGAGTATAGTTGCTCTGGTGCTGCCGATGCTCGCCTGTTGCTATTGCCGTGTGCTCCAGCAAGCTGCTGCTCCTAGTTGTGCACGTATACTGCTGCTAATGTGTGATGTTGGCCTGCTTGTGATAGTTGTGCTTGTACTGATCTGCTGCTAATGTGTAGTTACTTGCTATTTAGTGTACTGCTTGCTGCTCTTGCTCTGCCTGCCATGGATGTATGCTTTACTGCATGCTGCTCTTGCTCAGCCTTGGATTTTGCTCTGCTCCATGCTTACACAGTCACACCACACCTCATGCTAGCTGCTACTACTAATTTCTGCAGGCTATGGCTGAGCTGCAAGGAGAAGATGCAGCAATTGTTGTTGAGCCCTATGATCCATCCACAGATCCTGCACGGAGGTCAGTAAACTCGAAGGATCCTGGTTGGAACTATGGCTTCTGGCCAGATTTGGAGCACAGGGGGGGGGGGGGGGGGGGGGGGGGGGGGGGGGGGGGGGGGGGGGGGGGGGGGGGGGGGGGGGGGGGGGGGGGGGGGGGGGGGGGGGGGGGGGGGGGGGGGGGGGGGGGGGGGGGGGGGGGGGGGGGGGGGGGGGGGGGGGGGGGGGGGGGGGGGGGGGGGGGGGGGGGGGGGGGGGGGGGGGGGGGGGGGGGGGGGGGGGGGGGGGGGGGGGGGGGGGGGGGGGGGGGGGGGGGGGGGGGGGGGGGGGGGGGGGGGGGGGGGGGGGGGGGGGGGGGGGGGGGGGGGGGGGGGGGGGGGGGGGGGGGGGGGGGGGGGGGGGGGGGGGGGGGGGGGGGGGGGGGGGGGGGGGGGGGGGGGGGGGGGGGGGGGGGGGGGGGGGGGGGGGGGGGGGGGGGGGGGGGGGGGGGGGGGGGGGGGGGGGGGGGGGGGGGGGGGGGGGGGGGGGGGGGGGGGGGGGGGGGGGGGGGGGGGGGGGGGGGGGGGGGGGGGGGGGGGGGGGGGGGGGGGGGGGGGGGGGGGGGGGGGGGGGGGGGGGGGGGGGGGGGGGGGGGGGGGGGGGGGGGGGGGGGGGGGGGGGGGGGGGGGGGGGGGGGGGGGGGGGGGGGGGGGGGGGGGGGGGGGGGGGGGGGGGGGGGGGGGGGGGGGGGGGGGGGGGGGGGGGGGGGGGGGGGGGGGGGGGGGGGGGGGGGGGGGGGGGGGGGGGGGGGGGGGGGGGGGGGGGGGGGGGGGGGGGGGGGGGGGGGGGGGGGGGGGGGGGGGGGGGGGGGGGGGGGGGGGGGGGGGGGGGGGGGGGGGGGGGGGGGGGGGGGGGGGGGGGGGGGGGGGGGGGGGGGGGGGGGGGGGGGGGGGGGGGGGGGGGGGGGGGGGGGGGGGGGGGGGGGGGGGGGGGGGGGGGGGGGGGGGGGGGGGGGGGGGGGGGGGGGGGGGGGGGGGGGGGGGGGGGGGGGGGGGGGGGGGGGGGGGGGGGGGGGGGGGGGGGGGGGGGGGGGGGGGGGGGGGGGGGGGGGGGGGGGGGGGGGGGGGGGGGGGGGGGGGGGGGGGGGGGGGGGGGGGGGGGGGGGGGGGGGGGGGGGGGGGGGGGGGGGGGGGGGGGGGGGGGGGGGGGGGGGGGGGGGGGGGGGGGGGGGGGGGGGGGGGGGGGGGGGGGGGGGGGGGGGGGGGGGGGGGGGGGGGGGGGGGGGGGGGGGGGGGGGGGGGGGGGGGGGGGGGGGGGGGGGGGGGGGGGGGGGGGGGGGGGGGGGGGGGGGGGGGGGGGGGGGGGGGGGGGGGGGGGGGGGGGGGGGGGGGGGGGGGGGGGGGGGGGGGGGGGGGGGGGGGGGGGGGGGGGGGGGGGGGGGGGGGGGGGGGGGGGGGGGGGGGGGGGGGGGGGGGGGGGGGGGGGGGGGGGGGGGGGGGGGGGGGGGGGGGGGGGGGGGGGGGGGGGGGGGGGGGGGGGGGGGGGGGGGGGGGGGGGGGGGGGGGGGGGGGGGGGGGGGGGGGGGGGGGGGGGGGGGGGGGGGGGGGGGGGGGGGGGGGGGGGGGGGGGGGGGGGGGGGGGGGGGGGGGGGGGGGGGGGGGGGGGGGGGGGGGGGGGGGGGGGGGGGGGGGGGGGGGGGGGGGGGGGGGGGGGGGGGGGGGGGGGGGGGGGGGGGGGGGGGGGGGGGGGGGGGGGGGGGGGGGGGGGGGGGGGGGGGGGGGGGGGGGGGGGGGGGGGGGGGGGGGGGGGGGGGGGGGGGGGGGGGGGGGGGGGGGGGGGGGGGGGGGGGGGGGGGGGGGGGGGGGGGGGGGGGGGGGGGGGGGGGGGGGGGGGGGGGGGGGGGGGGGGGGGGGGGGGGGGGGGGGGGGGGGGGGGGGGGGGGGGGGGGGGGGGGGGGGGGGGGGGGGGGGGGGGGGGGGGGGGGGGGGGGGGGGGGGGGGGGGGGGGGGGGGGGGGGGGGGGGGGGGGGGGGGGGGGGGGGGGGGGGGGGGGGGGGGGGGGGGGGGGGGGGGGGGGGGGGGGGGGGGGGGGGGGGGGGGGGGGGGGGGGGGGGGGGGGGGGGGGGGGGGGGGGGGGGGGGGGGGGGGGGGGGGGGGGGGGGGGGGGGGGGGGGGGGGGGGGGGGGGGGGGGGGGGGGGGGGGGGGGGGGGGGGGGGGGGGGGGGGGGGGGGGGGGGGGGGGGGGGGGGGGGGGGGGGGGGGGGGGGGGGGGGGGGGGGGGGGGGGGGGGGGGGGGGGGGGGGGGGGGGGGGGGGGGGGGGGGGGGGGGGGGGGGGGGGGGGGGGGGGGGGGGGGGGGGGGGGGGGGGGGGGGGGGGGGGGGGGGGGGGGGGGGGGGGGGGGGGGGGGGGGGGGGGGGGGGGGGGGGGGGGGGGGGGGGGGGGGGGGGGGGGGGGGGGGGGGGGGGGGGGGGGGGGGGGGGGGGGGGGGGGGGGGGGGGGGGGGGGGGGGGGGGGGGGGGGGGGGGGGGGGGGGGGGGGGGGGGGGGGGGGGGGGGGGGGGGGGGGGGGGGGGGGGGGGGGGGGGGGGGGGGGGGGGGGGGGGGGGGGGGGGGGGGGGGGGGGGGGGGGGGGGGGGGGGGGGGGGGGGGGGGGGGGGGGGGGGGGGGGGGGGGGGGGGGGGGGGGGGGGGGGGGGGGGGGGGGGGGGGGGGGGGGGGGGGGGGGGGGGGGGGGGGGGGGGGGGGGGGGGGGGGGGGGGGGGGGGGGGGGGGGGGGGGGGGGGGGGGGGGGGGGGGGGGGGGGGGGGGGGGGGGGGGGGGGGGGGGGGGGGGGGGGGGGGGGGGGGGGGGGGGGGGGGGGGGGGGGGGGGGGGGGGGGGGGGGGGGGGGGGGGGGGGGGGGGGGGGGGGGGGGGGGGGGGGGGGGGGGGGGGGGGGGGGGGGGGGGGGGGGGGGGGGGGGGGGGGGGGGGGGGGGGGGGGGGGGGGGGGGGGGGGGGGGGGGGGGGGGGGGGGGGGGGGGGGGGGGGGGGGGGGGGGGGGGGGGGGGGGGGGGGGGGGGGGGGGGGGGGGGGGGGGGGGGGGGGGGGGGGGGGGGGGGGGGGGGGGGGGGGGGGGGGGGGGGGGGGGGGGGGGGGGGGGGGGGGGGGGGGGGGGGGGGGGGGGGGGGGGGGGGGGGGGGGGGGGGGGGGGGGGGGGGGGGGGGGGGGGGGGGGGGGGGGGGGGGGGGGGGGGGGGGGGGGGGGGGGGGGGGGGGGGGGGGGGGGGGGGGGGGGGGGGGGGGGGGGGGGGGGGGGGGGGGGGGGGGGGGGGGGGGGGGGGGGGGGGGGGGGGGGGGGGGGGGGGGGGGGGGGGGGGGGGGGGGGGGGGGGGGGGGGGGGGGGGGGGGGGGGGGGGGGGGGGGGGGGGGGGGGGGGGGGGGGGGGGGGGGGGGGGGGGGGTTAAAGCTCAGAATGATTTGCTCAATGAATTGAATAGTAAGAATAATGATTTTTCTGTTAGAGTGGCTACTAGAACTGGTAAAATGACTCAGGAACCTTTGTATCCTGAAGGCCATCCTAAGAGAATTGAGCAAGATTCTCAGAGAATTAATGTTGATACACCTAGTCCTTCTAAAAAAAATGATAGGACTTTGCAAGCTTCTAGTGAACCTGTTGTTGACACACCTGAGAATCCCAATGATATTTCTATTTCTGATGCTGAAACCCAATCTGGTAATGAACATGAACCTAGTGATAATGTTAATAATAATGTTCATGTTGATGCTCAACCTAGCAATGATAATGATGTAGAAACTGAACCTGCTGTTGATCTTGATAACCCACAATCAAAGAATCAACATTATGATAAGAGAGACTTTGTTGCTAGGAAGCACGGTAAGGAAAGAGAGACATGGGTTCAGAAACCCATGCCTTTTCCTCCCAAACCATCCAAGAATAAGGATGATGAGGATTTTGAGCGCTTTGCTGAAATGATTAGACCTATCTTGGGGGGGGGGGGGGGGGGGGGGGGGGGGGGGGGGGGGGGGGGGGGGGGGGGGGGGGGGGGGGGGGGGGGGGGGGGGGGGGGGGGGGGGGGGGGGGGGGGGGGGGGGGGGGGGGGGGGGGGGGGGGGGGGGGGGGGGGGGGGGGGGGGGGGGGGGGGGGGGGGGGGGGGGGGGGGGGGGGGGGGGGGGGGGGGGGGGGGGGGGGGGGGGGGGGGGGGGGGGGGGGGGGGGGGGGGGGGGGGGGGGGGGGGGGGGGGGGGGGGGGGGGGGGGGGGGGGGGGGGGGGGGGGGGGGGGGGGGGGGGGGGGGGGGGGGGGGGGGGGGGGGGGGGGGGGGGGGGGGGGGGGGGGGGGGGGGGGGGGGGGGGGGGGGGGGGGGGGGGGGGGGGGGGGGGGGGGGGGGGGGGGGGGGGGGGGGGGGGGGGGGGGGGGGGGGGGGGGGGGGGGGGGGGGGGGGGGGGGGGGGGGGGGGGGGGGGGGGGGGGGGGGGGGGGGGGGGGGGGGGGGGGGGGGGGGGGGGGGGGGGGGGGGGGGGGGGGGGGGGGGGGGGGGGGGGGGGGGGGGGGGGGGGGGGGGGGGGGGGGGGGGGGGGGGGGGGGGGGGGGGGGGGGGGGGGGGGGGGGGGGGGGGGGGGGGGGGGGGGGGGGGGGGGGGGGGGGGGGGGGGGGGGGGGGGGGGGGGGGGGGGGGGGGGGGGGGGGGGGGGGGGGGGGGGGGGGGGGGGGGGGGGGGGGGGGGGGGGGGGGGGGGGGGGGGGGGGGGGGGGGGGGGGGGGGGGGGGGGGGGGGGGGGGGGGGGGGGGGGGGGGGGGGGGGGGGGGGGGGGGGGGGGGGGGGGGGGGGGGGGGGGGGGGGGGGGGGGGGGGGGGGGGGGGGGGGGGGGGGGGGGGGGGGGGGGGGGGGGGGGGGGGGGGGGGGGGGGGGGGGGGGGGGGGGGGGGGGGGGGGGGGGGGGGGGGGGGGGGGGGGGGGGGGGGGGGGGGGGGGGGGGGGGGGGGGGGGGGGGGGGGGGGGGGGGGGGGGGGGGGGGGGGGGGGGGGGGGGGGGGGGGGGGGGGGGGGGGGGGGGGGGGGGGGGGGGGGGGGGGGGGGGGGGGGGGGGGGGGGGGGGGGGGGGGGGGGGGGGGGGGGGGGGGGGGGGGGGGGGGGGGGGGGGGGGGGGGGGGGGGGGGGGGGGGGGGGGGGGGGGGGGGGGGGGGGGGGGGGGGGGGGGGGGGGGGGGGGGGGGGGGGGGGGGGGGGGGGGGGGGGGGGGGGGGGGGGGGGGGGGGGGGGGGGGGGGGGGGGGGGGGGGGGGGGGGGGGGGGGGGGGGGGGGGGGGGGGGGGGGGGGGGGGGGGGGGGGGGGGGGGGGGGGGGGGGGGGGGGGGGGGGGGGGGGGGGGGGGGGGGGGGGGGGGGGGGGGGGGGGGGGGGGGGGGGGGGGGGGGGGGGGGGGGGGGGGGGGGGGGGGGGGGGGGGGGGGGGGGGGGGGGGGGGGGGGGGGGGGGGGGGGGGGGGGGGGGGGGGGGGGGGGGGGGGGGGGGGGGGGGGGGGGGGGGGGGGGGGGGGGGGGGGGGGGGGGGGGGGGGGGGGGGGGGGGGGGGGGGGGGGGGGGGGGGGGGGGGGGGGGGGGGGGGGGGGGGGGGGGGGGGGGGGGGGGGGGGGGGGGGGGGGGGGGGGGGGGGGGGGGGGGGGGGGGGGGGGGGGGGGGGGGGGGGGGGGGGGGGGGGGGGGGGGGGGGGGGGGGGGGGGGGGGGGGGGGGGGGGGGGGGGGGGGGGGGGGGGGGGGGGGGGGGGGGGGGGGGGGGGGGGGGGGGGGGGGGGGGGGGGGGGGGGGGGGGGGGGGGGGGGGGGGGGGGGGGGGGGGGGGGGGGGGGGGGGGGGGGGGGGGGGGGGGGGGGGGGGGGGGGGGGGGGGGGGGGGGGGGGGGGGGGGGGGGGGGGGGGGGGGGGGGGGGGGGGGGGGGGGGGGGGGGGGGGGGGGGGGGGGGGGGGGGGGGGGGGGGGGGGGGGGGGGGGGGGGGGGGGGGGGGGGGGGGGGGGGGGGGGGGGGGGGGGGGGGGGGGGGGGGGGGGGGGGGGGGGGGGGGGGGGGGGGGGGGGGGGGGGGGGGGGGGGGGGGGGGGGGGGGGGGGGGGGGGGGGGGGGGGGGGGGGGGGGGGGGGGGGGGGGGGGGGGGGGGGGGGGGGGGGGGGGGGGGGGGGGGGGGGGGGGGGGGGGGGGGGGGGGGGGGGGGGGGGGGGGGGGGGGGGGGGGGGGGGGGGGGGGGGGGGGGGGGGGGGGGGGGGGGGGGGGGGGGGGGGGGGGGGGGGGGGGTTAACAATTTCATTATGGTCTTCTCCTATCGACCCCCAAAGAAAAGAAATAAAACTATTTACATGGGAAAGCTCCCAACAAGCAAAAGAAGAATAAGAAATCTTTTTGGGTTTTCTTTTTAATTATTACTACTACAGCAAGAAAGTAAACTGGCTAAAAGCTACTACTAATTTTTTTTGGTTTTTTTCTTAAGGTTTTTCAAACACACAAGAAGAAAGCAAGAAAAAGAAAATAAACTAGCATGGATATTACAGTGAAAAAGTATGAGCACCGACAACTAGCAATGAGTGTGTGAGCATGAATGTAATGTCGGTGAGAGATACGTACTCCCCCAAGCTTAGGCTTTTGGCCTAAGTTGGTCTATTGCCATGGCTGGGCTGGCCCTCTGGTTATAAAATACCTCCAGGAAACATTTTTGGGTTTTCTTTTAATTATTACTACTACAGCAAGAAAGGTAAAAACTAAAAGCTACAACTAATTTTTTGGGTTTTTCTTAAGGCTTATCAAACACACAAGAAGAAAGCAAGAAAAAGAAAATAAACTAGCATGGATATTACAATGAAAGAGTATGAGCACCGACAACTAGCAATGAGTGTGTAAACATAAATGTAATGTCGGTGGGAAATACGTACTCCCCCAAGCTTAGGCTTTTGGCCTAACTTGGTTTATTGCCACGGATGGCCTGGCGGGTATCCAAAGTTATAGTTGGGGTCGTACTGAGATGCAGTAGTCATTGCATCATGGGCTGCAACTTGGAGGCGAGCTATCTCAGCCCTCCTCTTATACTCTTCTGCCTCCTCTCTGGTTATAAAATACCTCCAGGAAACATTTTTGGGTTTTCAAGAAGCCTCGGATTGCCATTGGTTGGCAATCACCTCCGGATCCCACTGGTAGACAGACTGTCGTGGAGGATCAAATTGTGGTTCTGGCTCTGGCTCTGTAGCTGATGTAGGGTTTAGGTATGCGCGAACAGTCTCCGGCAGAACAAGGTGCTTGCCTGCAGACAAATCAAACAAGGAAGGAGCAGGCAGAGTAATAGTCTCAGGGTGATTTTTACCAAATATTAATTTGTACTTAAGCGCCCTTTCCCTATTCTTAACAATAAAATCATGTGCTACCATACTCTTGTAGTCTAGAAAAGCAGGAGGCAGCAATTTTTCTTCTTTCTCATAATGCCTAATAGGTATATTATAGTATGCAGCGAGGCACGAGGCGAAGATGCCTCCCAAGATGGGGCCCTTAGTACGGTTAAGGTTTAACCACTTTGCAACAATAGCGCCCATACTAAATGTGTCATCGTGAAACAAGGCATGGCATAGAATAACAATATCAGGGGCACTCAAGTTTCCACAGTTTCCGCGACCAATTAAGAATCTACTAGCAAATATAGCAAAGTAACGTAGAACAGGAAAGTGTATGCTAGTGATTCGTGCGTCGAAAACCTTCCTCGTTTCCCCTACAGTAATGGTATCAATAAACCCATCCACATCGTCACGATGTGGTTCCTCTATGATGCCCGAAAACGGCAACTTGCAAACCTCACAAAATTCACGAAGGGTCATCTCCTTATACTCATCCCCCCCCCCCCCCCCCCCCCCCCCCCCCCCCCCCCCCCCCCCCCCCCCCCCCCCCCCCCCCCCCCCCCCCCCCCCCCCCCCCCCCCCCCCCCCCCCCCCCCCCCCCCCCCCCCCCCCCCCCCCCCCCCCCCCCCCCCCCCCCCCCCCCCCCCCCCCCCCCCCCCCCCCCCCCCCCCCCCCCCCCCCCCCCCCCCCCCCCCCCCCCCCCCCCCCCCCCCCCCCCCCCCCCCCCCCCCCCCCCCCCCCCCCCCCCCCCCCCCCCCCCCCCCCCCCCCCCCCCCCCCCCCCCCCCCCCCCCCCCCCCCCCCCCCCCCCCCCCCCCCCCCCCCCCCCCCCCCCCCCCCCCCCCCCCCCCCCCCCCCCCCCCCCCCCCCCCCCCCCCCCCCCCCCCCCCCCCCCCCCCCCCCCCCCCCCCCCCCCCCCCCCCCCCCCCCCCCCCCCCCCCCCCCCCCCCCCCCCCCCCCCCCCCCCCCCCCCCCCCCCCCCCCCCCCCCCCCCCCCCCCCCCCCCCCCCCCCCCCCCCCCCCCCCCCCCCCCCCCCCCCCCCCCCCCCCCCCCCCCCCCCCCCCCCCCCCCCCCCCCCCCCCCCCCCCCCCCCCCCCCCCCCCCCCCCCCCCCCCCCCCCCCCCCCCCCCCCCCCCCCCCCCCCCCCCCCCCCCCCCCCCCCCCCCCCCCCCCCCCCCCCCCCCCCCCCCCCCCCCCCCCCCCCCCCCCCCCCCCCCCCCCCCCCCCCCCCCCCCCCCCCCCCCCCCCCCCCCCCCCCCCCCCCCCCCCCCCCCCCCCCCCCCCCCCCCCCCCCCCCCCCCCCCCCCCCCCCCCCCCCCCCCCCCCCCCCCCCCCCCCCCCCCCCCCCCCCCCCCCCCCCCCCCCCCCCCCCCCCCCCCCCCCCCCCCCCCCCCCCCCCCCCCCCCCCCCCCCCCCCCCCCCCCCCCCCCCCCCCCCCCCCCCCCCCCCCCCCCCCCCCCCCCCCCCCCCCCCCCCCCCCCCCCCCCCCCCCCCCCCCCCCCCCCCCCCCCCCCCCCCCCCCCCCCCCCCCCCCCCCCCCCCCCCCCCCCCCCCCCCCCCCCCCCCCCCCCCCCCCCCCCCCCCCCCCCCCCCCCCCCCCCCCCCCCCCCCCCCCCCCCCCCCCCCCCCCCCCCCCCCCCCCCCCCCCCCCCCCCCCCCCCCCCCCCCCCCCCCCCCCCCCCCCCCCCCCCCCCCCCCCCCCCCCCCCCCCCCCCCCCCCCCCCCCCCCCCCCCCCCCCCCCCCCCCCCCCCCCCCCCCCCCCCCCCCCCCCCCCCCCCCCCCCCCCCCCCCCCCCCCCCCCCCCCCCCCCCCCCCCCCCCCCCCCCCCCCCCCCCCCCCCCCCCCCCCCCCCCCCCCCCCCCCCCCCCCCCCCCCCCCCCCCCCCCCCCCCCCCCCCCCCCCCCCCCCCCCCCCCCCCCCCCCCCCCCCCCCCCCCCCCCCCCCCCCCCCCCCCCCCCCCCCCCCCCCCCCCCCCCCCCCCCCCCCCCCCCCCCCCATAAAGAGAGAGGCATAACACTAACACCGGCTCCAAGATCACATAAAGCAGTTGTAACATAGTTTCTTTTAATGGAGCATGGTATAGTAGGTACTCCTGGATCCCCAAGTTTCTTTGGTATTCCACCCTTAAAAGTATAATTAGCAAGCATGGTGGAAATTTCAGCTTCCGGTATCTTTCTTTTATTTGTAACAATATCTTTCATGTACTTAGCATAAGGATTCATTTTAAGCATATCAGTCAATTGCATACGCAAAAATATTGGTCTAATCATTCCAGCAAAGCGCTCAAAATCCTCATCATCCTTTTTCTTGGATGGTTTGGGAGGAAAAGGCATGGGTTTCTGAACCCAGGGTTCTCTTTCTTTACCATGTTTCCTAGCAACAAAGTCTTTCTTATCATAATGTTGATTCTTTGATTGTGGGTTATCAAGATCAACAGCAGGTTCAATTTCTACATCATTATCATTACTAGGTTGAGCATCATTATGAACATCATCATTAACATTTTGATTAGGTTCATGTTCATTACCAGATTGTGTTTCAGCATCAGAAATAGAAATATCATTTGGATTATCAGGTGGTTCAGCAATAGGTTCACTAGAAGTTTGCACAGTTCTATCATTTTTCTTTTTGTTCCTTTTAGAAGAACTAGGTGCATCAATATTATTTCTTTGAGAATCTTGCTCAATTCTCTTAGGGTGGCCTTCAGGATACAAAGGTTCCTAAGTCTTTCTACCAGTTCTAGTAGCCACTTTAACAACACAATTATTTTTCTTACTATTCATCTCATTGAGCAATTCCTTTTGAGCTTTAAGTACTTGTTCTACTTGAGTGGTAACCATAGAAGCATGTTTGCTAACAAGTTTAAGTTCACCTCTAATAGTAGCCATATAATCACCCAAGTATTTAATCATATCAGCATTTTGTTTTAATTGTCTACCAAAATAAGCATTGAAGTCTTCTTGCTTAAACATAAAATTATCAAACTCATCCAAGCATTGACTAGCAATTTTAGCAGGAGGGATTTCAGCTTTATCATATCTATAGAGAGAATTTACCTTTACTACCTGTGTCGGGTTATCGAGGTCTGGAGGTTCTTCAATAAGTAAAGGATCAAGATCATATGTTTCTTCGGCAGGCGATAAATTGAGACCATGTATTTCTTCAATAGGAGGTAAATTCTTAACATCTTCAGCTTTAATACCTTTTTCTTTCATAGATTTCTTTGCCTCTTGCATATCTTTAGGATTGAGAAATAGAACACCTGTCTTCTTCGGAGTTGGTTTAGGAATAGGATTATTAATTGGAGCAGGAGCTGCCTCAGGAGCTGGCTCAGGAGGTGCCCAATTATTTTCATTTGTCAACATATTATTCAATAAGATTTCAGCTTCATCCGGTGTTCTTTCCCTGAAAAGAGAACCAGCACAACTATCCAGGTAATCTCTGGAAGCATCGGTTAGTCCATTATAAAAGATATCAAGTATTTCATTTTTCTTAAGAGGATGATCAGGCAAAGCATTAAGTAACTTGAGAAGCCTCCCCCAAGCTTGTGGAAGACTCTCTTCTTTAATTTGCACAAAGTTGTATATTTCCTTTGAAGCAGCTTGTTTCTTATGAGCAGGGAAATATTTAGCAGAGAAGTAATAAATCATATCATGGGGACTACGCACACAACCGGGATCAAGAGAATTAAACCATATCTTAGCATCACCCTTTAATGAGAACAGAAATATTTTAAGGATGTAAAAGTAGTGAGATCTCTCATCATTAGTGAACAGGGTGGCTATATCATTTAATTTAGTAAGATGTGCTCCAACAGTTTCAGATTCATAGCCATGAAAAGCATCAGATTCAACCAAAGTAATTATATCAGGATCAATAGAGAATTCATAATCCTTATCAGCAACACATATAGGTGAAGTAGAAAACATAGGGTCAGGTCTCATCCTAGCATTTGGAGATTGCTTATTCCATTTAGCTAATAACCTTTTGAGTTCACATCTATCTTTTGAAGGCTAAAATAGCTAAAGAAGCATCTTGATCAAATAAATAACCCTCAAGAATAACAAGTGATTCTTCATCATCACTTTCATCTTCATAATCAAATTCAATATTTTCATTCTCTCTAGCCCTAGCAAGTCGTTCCTCTAGAAAATCACTAAGTGGCATAGTAGTATCAGGCATAGAGGTAGTTTCATCATAAGTATCATGCATAGCAGAAGTAGCATCATCAATAACATGCGGCATATCAGAACGAATAGCAGAAGCGGGTGTAGGTGTCGCAAGCTTACTCATAACAGAAGGTGAATCAAGTGCAGAGGTAGATGGAAGTTCCTTACCTCCCCTTGTAGTTGAGGGATAGATCTTGGTTTTTGGATCTCTCCCCCCCCCCCCCCCCCCCCCCCCCCCCCCCCCCCCCCCCCCCCCCCCCCCCCCCCCCCCCCCCCCCCCCCCCCCCCCCCCCCCCCCCCCCCCCCCCCCCCCCCCCCCCCCCCCCCCCCCCCCCCCCCCCCCCCCCCCCCCCCCCCCCCCCCCCCCCCCCCCCCCCCCCCCCCCCCCCCCCCCCCCCCCCCCCCCCCCCCCCCCCCCCCCCCCCCCCCCCCCCCCCCCCCCCCCCCCCCCCCCCCCCCCCCCCCCCCCCCCCCCCCCCCCCCCCCCCCCCCCCCCCCCCCCCCCCCCCCCCCCCCCCCCCCCCCCCCCCCCCCCCCCCCCCCCCCCCCCCCCCCCCCCCCCCCCCCCCCCCCCCCCCCCCCCCCCCCCCCCCCCCCCCCCCCCCCCCCCCCCCCCCCCCCCCCCCCCCCCCCCCCCCCCCCCCCCCCCCCCCCCCCCCCCCCCCCCCCCCCCCCCCCCCCCCCCCCCCCCCCCCCCCCCCCCCCCCCCCCCCCCCCCCCCCCCCCCCCCCCCCCCCCCCCCCCCCCCCCCCCCCCCCCCCCCCCCCCCCCCCCCCCCCCCCCCCCCCCCCCCCCCCCCCCCCCCCCCCCCCCCCCCCCCCCCCCCCCCCCCCCCCCCCCCCCCCCCCCCCCCCCCCCCCCCCCCCCCCCCCCCCCCCCCCCCCCCCCCCCCCCCCCCCCCCCCCCCCCCCCCCCCCCCCCCCCCCCCCCCCCCCCCCCCCCCCCCCCCCCCCCCCCCCCCCCCCCCCCCCCCCCCCCCCCCCCCCCCCCCCCCCCCCCCCCCCCCCCCCCCCCCCCCCCCCCCCCCCCCCCCCCCCCCCCCCCCCCCCCCCCCCCCCCCCCCCCCCCCCCCCCCCCCCCCCCCCCCCCCCCCCCCCCCCCCCCCCCCCCCCCCCCCCCCCCCCCCCCCCCCCCCCCCCCCCCCCCCCCCCCCCCCCCCCCCCCCCCCCCCCCCCCCCCCCCCCCCCCCCCCCCCCCCCCCCCCCCCCCCCCCCCCCCCCCCCCCCCCCCCCCCCCCCCCCCCCCCCCCCCCCCCCCCCCCCCCCCCCCCCCCCCCCCCCCCCCCCCCCCCCCCCCCCCCCCCCCCCCCCCCCCCCCCCCCCCCCCCCCCCCCCCCCCCCCCCCCCCCCCCCCCCCCCCCCCCCCCCCCCCCCCCCCCCCCCCCCCCCCCCCCCCCCCCCCCCCCCCCCCCCCCCCCCCCCCCCCCCCCCCCCCCCCCCCCCCCCCCCCCCCCCCCCCCCCCCCCCCCCCCCCCCCCCCCCCCCCCCCCCCCCCCCCCCCCCCCCCCCCCCCCCCCCCCCCCCCCCCCCCCCCCCCCCCCCCCCCCCCCCCCCCCCCCCCCCCCCCCCCCCCCCCCCCCCCCCCCCCCCCCCCCCCCCCCCCCCCCCCCCCCCCCCCCCCCCCCCCCCCCCCCCCCCCCCCCCCCCCCCCCCCCCCCCCCCCCCCCCCCCCCCCCCCCCCCCCCCCCCCCCCCCCCCCCCCCCCCCCCCCCCCCCCCCCCCCCCCCCCCCCCCCCCCCCCCCCCCCCCCCCCCCCCCCCCCCCCCCCCCCCCCCCCCCCCCCCCCCCCCCCCCCCCCCCCCCCCCCCCCCCCCCCCCCCCCCCCCCCCCCCCCCCCCCCCCCCCCCCCCCCCCCCCCCCCCCCCCCCCCCCCCCCCCCCCCCCCCCCCCCCCCCCCCCCCCCCCCCCCCCCCCCCCCCCCCCCCCCCCCCCCCCCCCCCCCCCCCCCCCCCCCCCCCCCCCCCCCCCCCCCCCCCCCCCCCCCCCCCCCCCCCCCCCCCCCCCCCCCCCAATGAGCATACGATACACTTTCCGAGGAAACAACCTCAAGTCCACAGTATCAACTCTATTGGAAAAATTCCATCGATTATTTTTGGAGGTTTTGAATTTCCTCTTCCTACTGTCAAGAAGAAATATGATATTCTTATTGTTGGGGATGTACATATCGCTGTTGAGGTAACCTAGAGTTATTCGAAAATTCTCCGGTTCCATGTTATTCGGAATGAGCTTGTTAACAAGACTTGATCAACCTTGTTAATGGATTCCTTCTGATGATCATGAGATGGATGAATTTAGAAAACACAACTCTCTGTACCCTCCTTTTACTTTTTGTTATTTATATAAAATAAAATAAAAATAATATTTTCTGTGTGTTATCTGAATTATCCGTGCAATATAAAAATACCCCAAAAATAAAAGTTCTCCAAATGCCCTGAAATTTAAATATGATTTTTTGGAATATTTGAGAATATTTGGCACTGAGAACAAAGCGGGGGGGGGCATCCACTTGGCCATGAGGGTGGAGGGCGCGCCCTACCCCCCTGGGTGGCCCCCCTGCCTCGCGGGCCCATGGTGGCCCTCCTCCACTATTCCTGCACCCATACACTCCTTCTTCCTCCCACAAACACCATTATCCAGCTCAAACCCGAGTCCAAGCTCATTTTGCTACCATTTTCGATCTCCTTGCCCAAAGCACCTCTCACAAAACTGCTTGGAGGAATTGTTCCTTAGTATGTGACTCCTCCATTGGTCCAATTAGTTTCTGTTGTAGTGCTTTATTCATTGCATATTTTTGCTGCCTAGGTGACCCTGTTCTTGAGCTTGCATGTCAAATTTATGTTGTTCCAAGTAGTTTTGATGCATGATATAGGCTCTAGGCACTTGTAGGAGTAGTTGCTATCAATTTTGTTGAGTTTGATTTACTTTTATTTGAAGTTACTAAAATTTCAGAAATTTTCCAGAGGAAGAAATATGTTTAAGAAAATGTACCAAGGTTGTCCTTCAAGGAAGAAGAAACTTGGAGATCCAGGAGTACCCACTATACCATGCTCCATTAAAAGAAACTATGTTAAAACTGCTTTACGTGATCTTGGAGCCGGTGTTAGTGTTATGCCTCTCTCTTTGTATTGTAGACTTGATTTGAATAAGTTGACACCTACTGAAATATCTTTACAAATGGCTGATAAATCAACTGCTATACCTGTCGGTATTTGTGAGGATGTGCCTGTTGTGGTTGCAAACGTTACTATTTTAATGGACTTTGTTATTCTTGATATTCCCGAGGATGATAGTATGTCCATTATTCTTGGAAGACCCTTTTTGAATACTGCAGGGGCTG
>JAAAWM010008608.1:0-15326 GCA_036873465.1 Thinopyrum obtusiflorum
AAAATATATGTTATACGTTGCAATAAATAATATAATTTGAAAGTACATTCAGGTTCAAACCAAACGATACAATTTTTGGTGACATGCATTCACATTTTGCTTGTCAAATACAATATGTGGTCAAACTTTGAACCAGGATATGCAAAACAAAAAATACTTCCAAGACCAGCGCCGATCCTCTCCTCTTAAACCACTGTCGCTCCTCTCCTTTTCCAATCCAAATCCAGCGCCGCTCCTCTCCTCTTCCATTTCAAAACCAGCGCCCCTCCTCTCATATTCCAATCCAAAACCAGCGCCGCTCCTCTCCCCTTCTAATCCAAAACCAGCACCACTCCTCTCCTCTTCCATTCAAAAACCACCGTTGACGAGTGAAGGTGATGTAGAGAAGTATATCGATGGAGGAGTACAACTGATATGTGAGGATCACAGACGACGACCCTATGAAACTAGCTAGGATGTTCGAGATACAGTCTTGGTTTGACAACAAGGACCAATTAGCGGCGACGGCGACATCCATGGCCAAATATATGCAACAGAGCGAAAAGGCAGTGATACTCCCAAAGGGAGTCGCGCAGGAGTACATAGAGCTGCTCCTCTGGACCATGGAGCAAACAGATTCACCGAATCCGATCGTGAGGCAACGGTGGTGGGAGTATCGATCCAAGATGGAGCATCCACCAGAGATTGAAGGATCGAGCATCTACGGGGTGTCGTTTGTGAGGGTGTTGTGCGAGAGCGAGCCGGTGGAGTCTTTGTCAACCGAACCCAACTGCATGAGGAGGAAAGCAGTTGGCCCGATGATGCTTCCCCGCCATCCTCTCCCTCGCCATTCACCTCATCTCACGGAGAGACTGTCTGCCACCAAGGAATAGGAGGGGACTGCCCCCCCCCCGGGGGGGGGGGGGAGTCGGGCAGGTTGTGAATTGTCAAGAGCTTAGGGTTGTCAGTATTTGCAGGTTGTGAATTGTGTTTTGTGTTGTGTATTTTGAGAGTACTTTCATATATGAATGTCTTTTGAATTTCATATTTGTAGTATTGAGCATATGAAGTATTTTATGAATTCTAGAGATCTATTTTAGCACTTAAAATGTAGTTTCATATAAAAGTGCAGACAATGTGATTCTCAGAGAAGAAACTGCAAGCTTAAGTTTTAGATAAGAAACTACAAGTTTCAGAGGCAAAGCATTTATATTAACACGCCCGTTTCAAATAGGGATAACATCATGTTGAAAGTTTTATTCATGGTCAAAAATGGAACTACCAGCCAGTTAACATCATGCTGATCAACATTCATGCATAGCACATCTTCATATGATGCACAGTCAAAAAGATATGATATTTTCAAAATGCCCACACAATGTCGAGTGTGCGAAAAACAGTGAAAACGAGGGACGAAGTTTTGGCAAGTGTTGGTGTGGTGTGCGTAGATGACAATGGAGACCCACATGTCAATAATAGCAGAGGCAAAAAATTGGAGATATTTTCACTGCATTAGGTGGAATTGAATCCGGGCGGAACAACGGTCGGGTAGTGTCACTTGGCCACTGGGCTAGTTCAGTAGTTTCGCTAGAAATTAGCCACAGCATCTACCATTATGGTAGCATGCCTTCTCTGGCTTCAGTTTGTTCTCGTCCAGGGCCTAGACGTCATCCTCCGCCTTTGTGCGCTCACCACGGCACCGCAGTCTGCCGTTGTGAACATGTTGAACAAATGAAAGGAATCTGAAGAGGACTGTGCGTGGAGAGACAGACAGTTGAGACCTACCAGGTCCATGGTCGTACGCAAGCATGTGCCTCATTGAAAAATATACTTTCTCCTAATGCTATACTGACGTTGGGGCCCACGGGTTTGTCAACATAGTTACAATTTTAGGTGCTCTAACGTACTTACTAATGGAGATAAATTTACAACGAAGCCGGGGAGCTGGCAAGTATCATTTATTATCAGTGAGCCAGCAAGTATCAGCTGGGTTGTGGGTTGCCCCGTCTAGGCTTTGTTTTTTAACATGTGCAGCCCACGACATGTCGGTTTGTATTTTCTTGAGGGACATCATGTATCGGCTGGCCTATGGACCTCCCATCCTAGGTTTTATTTTTCCTGAAACATCTGTAGCCCAACTTATGTATTTTTTGAAGAAAACGCAGAGGTTTGTTCCATTTTTCTATATAAGAATAGGAACGCCAGGTCCAACTTATATTTCCCTTCTAACTATATTATATATATTTATATTATTTTATATGTTATTATATATTATTGTTACTGTCATCATATATTTAACAGATACTTACATATATAAGAAGAAAATATCCCACATCTTATTAACTTATAAAAATATTTTTTAATAATAAAATCTTGGATCTTTTTATATTAAGGCAACGAAAATCCTGGTGATTGTGTACAAAAGCTTGGTAAGAGTTAAGGACCAATGTAATAATAAATCACTTATTATTTAAATATATTTATAACAAAATGCTTTGTCCCTGTTTATTTTTTGATAACATTGCTACACCCAACCCAACATTATAATTAGAACTAGCCCAGCAAAATCATGTATTTCGAGAAAGTGCAAATGGGCTGTAATTTTTTAGGGAAAAAATAAATGGGTCGCATGGATACTACATTATTTGTTCAGCCAGCCCAACAAATTCGTGTATTTCAAGAAAGTGAAAATGGGTTGTAGTTTTTTTTATAAAAAATGAGCCGCATGGACGCTACATTATTTGTTCACCCAGCCCAGCAGATGGACTGTAATTTTTGAAAAAAAAGATCAAATGGACCGTAAATTTTGAAAAAATGATTTGAATATGTGCCACATTTTTGGAGGCTGAAATGTGGGCCAATAGGTCGAAGCCAACGCAAGTCGTTGTCAACTTAGTCAACGAATGATCCTGACATCGATAGCCGTAGGATTTACATCCAACGACCGACATCCATCTTCAATTTCTCGTCTTCTTCCTCCAGTGCCGTCGGGACCACCTGCCCTCGCCTCCTACTGCTAGCAACTCTTCTTAGCACGCTTTGCTGTGAAGTGTTACCCCACCGCTGCCAGGCCATCCCTCCACCCCTCCACACCTCTTGTTCTTCTCCACCGACTGCTGAACCATGTCGCACCAGAACCAGTTAACCCTCGTACACCTCTTCGTCTGCGACTCCACTCCCGCGTCTTCCCATCTCCGGCTCGTTGCTATCCGGGGCCTCGCCGTCGTCCATCACTATGCACTCGGTGCGACATGGTCAACGTGGTCAACAAACGAGAGTCATCGGAAGAGGATTGTACGTGGAGGGCTGACAGTGGGGATGCACCAGGTCCATGGATGCACGCATGCAACCGCCTCCTTATTGCCCGAAAATAAAATTATTCCTCCCCCTGAAAGCTGGGACCCACCACGTATATCTTCGCACGGAAGGGAGTGCCTCCTTATTCCTGCCACTGATAGATGGGACCCACCGGCTACATCTTCACACGCAAGGGAGTGTGTCAATATTACGAAAAAAATTGATTCTTCCCCCTGACAACTGGGCCCACCAGCTATATCTTCGCATGCAAGGAAATGCCTCCTTATCCTCCCTGACAGTCGGGACCCAGCTGGTCAAAGCATACGTAGCATTGTCATTCTAGTCGTGAACGTGTACGTACATACTGGTCGACCGGTCTCTCTGCGGCGATGAACCGTGACCGAGTAAGGAGTGGCATTGATACGTCTCCAACGTATCTATAATTTATGAAGTATTCATGCCAATATATTATCATTCTTGGATGTTTTACAATCATTTCATAGCAACTTTAAATCATTTTTTGGGACTAACCTATTGACCCAGTGCCCAGTGCCAGTTGCTGTTTTTTGCTTGTTTTTTTACATGACAGAAAATCAATATCAAACGGAGTCCAAACACCGTGAAACTTTATGGAGATTTTTTTTGGACCAAAAGGAACCCAATGGGCTAGAGCTGCACCTGGGGGGTGCCCCGAGGGGGGCACAACCCACCCCCTGGAGGGCTCAGGTGGGTTGTGCCCACCTCGGTGGCCTCCCGCACCCCCTCTTTACATTATAAATTTCCAAATATTCCGAAACCCTTCGGGGTTAACCTAGATCAGAAGTTTTGCCATAGCAGGGCTCCGTAGCCACCGAAAACCAATCTAGACCCATTCCGGCATCCTGCCGGAGGGGGAAATCATCTTTGGTGGCCATCTTCATCATCCCGGCGGCCACCACGATGAGGAGGGAGTAGTCCACCCTCGGGGCTGAGGGTTTGTACTAGTAGCTATGTGTTTAATCTCTCTCTCTCTTGTGTTCTTGAGATGTCACGATCTTGATGTATCGCGGGCTTTGTTAATATAGTCGGATCATATGGTGTTTTCCCCTCTCTATCTTGTTGTGATGAATTGAGTTTTTCCCTTTGAGATCTCGTTGTTATCGGATTGAATACTTTTATGGATTTGAGAACACTTGATATATGTCTTGCAATCGAATACTCGTGGTGACAATGGGGTATCGTATTGATTCACTTGATATATGTTTTGGCACTCAACTTGTGGATCCCCGCGATGACATTGGGGTAATCTATGCATAGGGGTTGATGCACGTTCTTGTCCTTGTTTCTCTGGTAGAGATCTTGGGGCACTCTTGTAGTTCTTTGTCTGGATTGAGTATTATGAATATGAATATGCTTTGGTGTTATTCTAGTACAAACTCTACGATAGATCGAACGGAAACAATAGCTTTGTGTTATTTTAGTACGAACTCTTGAATAGATCGAACGGAAAGAATAGCTTGAGGTGGTTTAGTACGCTACAAATAATTCCTATCTTTTGTTCTCCACTAATAGGAACTCGGGAGTGATTCTTCATTACACTTTGAGGGAAAATCATATGATCCAACTATGTTAGCACTGTTGGGAGATTGCACTAGCGAAAGTACGGACCCTAGGCCTTATTTTTAAGCATTGAAACACCATTTTTGTGCCCGTTTACTATTTGCTACCTTATTGTTTTTATTTATTTAGATTATAAAAATATATTTCTACCATCCATGGGGGGGGGGGGGGGGGGGGGGGGGGGGGGGGGGGGGGGGGGGGGGGGGGGGGGGGGGGGGGGGGGGGGGGGGGGGGGGGGGGGGGGGGGGGGGGGGGGGGGGGGGGGGGGGGGGGGGGGGGGGGGGGGGGGGGGGGGGGGGGGGGGGGGGGGGGGGGGGGGGGGGGGGGGGGGGGGGGGGGGGGGGGGGGGGGGGGGGGGGGGGGGGGGGGGGGGGGGGGGGGGGGGGGGGGGGGGGGGGGGGGGGGGGGGGGGGGGGGGGGGGGGGGGGGGGGGGGGGGGGGGGGGGGGGGGGGGGGGGGGGGGGGGGGGGGGGGGGGGGGGGGGGGGGGGGGGGGGGGGGGGGGGGGGGGGGGGGGGGGGGGGGGGGGGGGGGGGGGGGGGGGGGGGGGGGGGGGGGGGGGGGGGGGGGGGGGGGGGGGGGGGGGGGGGGGGGGGGGGGGGGGGGGGGGGGGGGGGGGGGGGGGGGGGGGGGGGGGGGGGGGGGGGGGGGGGGGGGGGGGGGGGGGGGGGGGGGGGGGGGGGGGGGGGGGGGGGGGGGGGGGGGGGGGGGGGGGGGGGGGGGGGGGGGGGGGGGGGGGGGGGGGGGGGGGGGGGGGGGGGGGGGGGGGGGGGGGGGGGGGGGGGGGGGGGGGGGGGGGGGGGGGGGGGGGGGGGGGGGGGGGGGGGGGGGGGGGGGGGGGGGGGGGGGGGGGGGGGGGGGGGGGGGGGGGGGGGGGGGGGGGGGGGGGGGGGGGGGGGGGGGGGGGGGGGGGGGGGGGGGGGGGGGGGGGGGGGGGGGGGGGGGGGGGGGGGGGGGGGGGGGGGGGGGGGGGGGGGGGGGGGGGGGGGGGGGGGGGGGGGGGGGGGGGGGGGGGGGGGGGGGGGGGGGGGGGGGGGGGGGGGGGGGGGGGGGGGGGGGGGGGGGGGGGGGGGGGGGGGGGGGGGGGGGGGGGGGGGGGGGGGGGGGGGGGGGGGGGGGGGGGGGGGGGGGGGGGGGGGGGGGGGGGGGGGGGGGGGGGGGGGGGGGGGGGGGGGGGGGGGGGGGGGGGGGGGGGGGGGGGGGGGGGGGGGGGGGGGGGGGGGGGGGGGGGGGGGGGGGGGCTAATATCTAGCAATGCCACTGCTTTAGAAATTGCTACTGTCCTTGTAGGATCGCCATTCACATAAGGAACATGCTTCTTTTCATTTGATGCATGTTTCATCACTTGTTAGTCACCCTCCTTTCCACTTTTTTGTGCAACCAGAGATATATATTTCACGCTCGATCTTAGTTGAGCTGCACAAATGATATCCAAATTATAGTTGAGCATTCCAGGAGCTTCACAACCAACCTTGATGTTGCTCAATTTTATTGCAACTAATGAAGAAGAAACTCTGTGGGTTTCGTTTTCTCATGGAAATGGAACTGGGGCTGGAGCCCTTTTCTTAAAAAAATTGAAGAAGAAGCTGCTAGCTCACGGGACGTTGCTTCATTTTAGGTGAACTGCACCAAAAGGTCCCATGAATTGAATCATCCATGTTGGTGACTGAAAGAGCCAGCTTCAGCATCCCAGTCTAAGCACCCCCGGCCTCCATCCTTGCGACACACGGTACACCTCGTTTGCCACCTGCTCGACCCTAGTGTCACTGATAAAATGAAGTAATAATACAGTTAAAATAGAGCGAGTGTCATCTCTATCATTTCATTTCCAATGTAGATAAATAAAGTGCTTCTCTTTGTTAATGTGTGTTTCATCAACTAGTCCCATTGTTAATGTTTAAGCGTTTCTGCAAACTAGGGTGCTTAATTTTAGTTGATACGTACAAAAATAGAGATTTGAATGTCTCAAGGTGCCTCCTTGTACTACCGTTGTACACTGATGTTCATCACTGGTAGAAGGTGTATCTGAGAGACTTGGGACGATGTCTAGTATGAGGCATACCGTATGAGGCATCGCAGGGCCCATCTCGCCCTCGCTGCATGGCATACTATGATACTATCGCAATATTTTCTTCTATTTATTTTGTGTGTTTCATCAACTAGTGCCACTATAATGTAATCACGCTTTTTCATTATCTGTGCAAATAGGGTTATTCAGCTGCATTTTGGTGGAACTGCACAAATGTACGTATGGAACCGGCATATATGCAGAGTGCGAAGTGTGCCAAGTAAAAATTACCAACACCAACCATGCTGCATGCATGCATTGGCATCCACCACCACCAGTGAGATGTGTGGCGCTCTCTGTGGACGGATCTTTCTCGACAGCAAATCCTCTAACCAAATACTAGTAGCTTATATTGGTAGCACCAATCTATTTTTCTTTATTTGTACACTGTGTCACAAGTTTGACACAAAGGTCCAGAGCTATTTTAGGGTGATCGGCATAGTACTCGGAGACTGATTGTAAGCATGATTTTCATTAGCTGTCACACTGATTGTAAGCATGAGCAGGTGGAAGATTAGGTTAGTGTGAAGCACCTTAAACCCTACCGCCGCCGTTGAAATGAGGCGAGCGTCAAGGGAACCGTGGAGAACGGCGGGGAAGCAATGTCGCGCCATCCGGCCTCCTCTTGCGGTGGGAGAATGAAGACTCCTGTGGCTCCGGCTGGCTCTGCACCCTCACGAACGGCACACCATACTCGATCGATTCATTATCCTCTGGGTGCTCGACCTTCGACCTGTACGCCCACCACCTGCGCCTGACTTTCGCCTCGGGCGAATATGTCTGCCCCATCGCCCATAGGAGATAGTCAATGAACTCGGAGGACTGCAGCGTGACTGCCGCCGAGGAGTACATGTACATCGCCGCCCTCATCACCGTCGTCTCGCTCTTTCGCATACATTGCCACATGGCCCGCACCGTCCTCGAAATCTCCCACTCATTGTCAAACCAACTAAGGATCTCCTTCAACCTGGCTAACTTTGCCTGGTCGCCGCTGGTGATCTGCCTGATTCGCTGCTGCATCCTCTCAATAGATGTCCTTTTGAGTGGTCTGGTGCTAGCTTTGGAAGATGGGAGGTGGTCTTGCAATAGAGAAGAGGGAGAGGCGAGACGGTGGTCTTGCAATAGAGAAGAGGGAGAGGCGAGACGGTGGTTTTGGAATCGAGATGATAGAGAGGAGAGGAGGTGGTTTTGCAATGGAGAAGATCAGAAGAGGGAGAGGCGAGACGGTGGTTTTGGAATGGAGATGATGGAGAGGAGAGGAGGTGGTTTTGCAATGGAGAAGAGGGAGACGAGCGTGCTGCAGCAATTTAGGATTGGATGAGAGGGCCGGCGCGCTGTGACTGGATCAAAATCAAAATCAATTTACCCTTCAATTAAGAAAGCGACCCCACATTAACTAGTCTCCCTTTTATTCTGGGTAATAATTAACCATGATTTTCGCACATAAAATATATGTTATACGTTGCAAAAATAATATGATTTGAAAGTACTTTCAGATACGAACCAAACGATACAATTTTTGGTGACATGCATTCACATTTTGCTTGTCAAATACAGTACATGGTCAAACTTTGACCCAAAATACGCAAAACAACAAAAAATACTTCCAAGATCAGCGCCGCTCTTCCACTCTTCTCCTCTTAAACCACCGCCGCTCCTCTCCTGTTCCAATCTAAATCTAGCGCCGCTCCTCTCCTCTTCCATTTCAAAACCACCACCCCTCCTCTCCTGTTCCAGTCCAACACCAGCGTTGCTCCTCTCCCGTTCTAATCTAAAACCAGCGCTGCTCCTCTCCTCTTCCATTCAAAAACCACAGCCGGCGAGTGAAGGTGCTGTGGAGAAGTAGATCGATGGAGGAGTACAACTGATACATGAGGATCGTGGACGGCGACCCTGTGAAGCTAGCTAGGATGTTGGAGATACAGTCTTGGTTTGACAAAAAGGACCAACTAGCGGCGACGGTGACATCCATGGCCAAATATCTGCAACAGAGCAAAAAGGCGGCGATACTCCCGGAGGGAGTCGCGCCGGAGTACATAAAGCTGCTTCTTTGGGCCATGGAGCAAACAGATTCACCGAATTACCGGGGAAGGTGAGAAGGTGCAACGTTCACGCGGTCGTCCTCGGCGACGGCTCTTTCCCACTGCTGGGCGCGTCCCGATCAGCCTGCATTGTCGTTCTCTCCCAAGCACTGCTGGCGAGGGAGGGCCTCCGACCCCTTCTTCCTCGCTGTCGTAGAGTGGGCAGATCCGGCCTCCCCCCGCCCACCTAGCGACATCCCGGTGACCATCAGTTACAACTTCCTTCAAAATCAGCCTTGCTCTACTTCCAGAGCTCCTGACGTCGCTGCATTTGTATCTTCTACTATTTCTTAGGCCACCTCATAGATAGGATCGATCGGCTGTTCGAAAACCACCTAATTTTTTTATGTTTAAGAGGTAAAACTACTTCATGCACTCGAATCTAGTACTACTTGGTTCAAACAAGGAAGAAAGGGGGTGGGGTGGGGGAGGATTTGTTACCTGAATCCAGGACTTGGTCGAAAGAGGAAATATTGGGGGCGAAAAGTAGCAGAGACTGGCTATCCAACTGGTCTCTAGGTCTAATAGGGAAATAAAGGGAAACATAGTACAAACTAAATATAAACCCGATCTATTGGTTGAAAAAGGAAAGAAAGTGGGGACTGGGGGACAAGTCAACAGAGTAAGTCCAGCACTAGATTTGCTAGCCTCACACAGTATAAGGTGGCTATACCGGACAAAAATGGGACCAACCCAAATATCCTGTTCTGATGTTTTGTTGCCCCGAGCCACTCTTATGTAATGCCACTGGTAAAATGTAGCAGTCATACTGTTAAAAGTAAGGACACGTTAAACCAATGTTGTTTTAAATGTAATGCCTCGAGTAATATGAATCAATGGCACTTTTTTACATGTCCTGCTAAATTTCCCATTAAGATAAGTTGGTTCTTTTCGTTAGAAATGCAACTGTCTTGGTCCGCCTACTCTCCCGTGCCCAAAGTAATGTCGTATTTAACGGTTGTCATGGGGGGGGGGGGGGGGGGGGGGGGGGGGGGGGGGGGGGGGGGGGGGGGGGGGGGGGGGGGGGGGGGGGGGGGGGGGGGGGGGGGGGGGGGGGGGGGGGGGGGGGGGGGGGGGGGGGGGGGGGGGGGGGGGGGGGGGGGGGGGGGGGGGGGGGGGGGGGGGGGGGGGGGGGGGGGGGGGGGGGGGGGGGGGGGGGGGGGGGGGGGGGGGGGGGGGGGGGGGGGGGGGGGGGGGGGGGGGGGGGGGGGGGGGGGGGGGGGGGGGGGGGGGGGGGGGGGGGGGGGGGGGGGGGGGGGGGGGGGGGGGGGGGGGGGGGGGGGGGGGGGGGGGGGGGGGGGGGGGGGGGGGGGGGGGGGGGGGGGGGGGGGGGGGGGGGGGGGGGGGGGGGGGGGGGGGGGGGGGGGGGGGGGGGGGGGGGGGGGGGGGGGGGGGGGGGGGGGGGGGGGGGGGGGGGGGGGGGGGGGGGGGGGGGGGGGGGGGGGGGGGGGGGGGGGGGGGGGGGGGGGGGGGGGGGGGGGGGGGGGGGGGGGGGGGGGGGGGGGGGGGGGGGGGGGGGGGGGGGGGGGGGGGGGGGGGGGGGGGGGGGGGGGGGGGGGGGGGGGGGGGGGGGGGGGGGGGGGGGGGGGGGGGGGGGGGGGGGGGGGGGGGGGGGGGGGGGGGGGGGGGGGGGGGGGGGGGGGGGGGGGGGGGGGGGGGGGGGGGGGGGGGGGGGGGGGGGGGGGGGGGGGGGGGGGGGGGGGGGGGGGGGGGGGGGGGGGGGGGGGGGGGGGGGGGGGGGGGGGGGGGGGGGGGGGGGGGGGGGGGGGGGGGGGGGGGGGGGGGGGGGGGGGGGGGGGGGGGGGGGGGGGGGGGGGGGGGGGGGGGGGGGGGGGGGGGGGGGGGGGGGGGGGGGGGGGGGGGGGGGGGGGGGGGGGGGGGGGGGGGGGGGGGGGGGGGGGGGGGGGGGGGGGGGGGGGGGGGGGGGGGGGGGGGGGGGGGGGGGGGGGGGGGGGGGGGGGGGGGGGGGGGGGGGGGGGGGGGGGGGGGGGGGGGGGGGGGGGGGGGGGGGGGGGGGGGGGGGGGGGGGGGGGGGGGGGGGGGGGGGGGGGGGGGGGGGGGGGGGGGGGGGGGGGGGGGGGGGGGGGGGGGGGGGGGGGGGGGGGGGGGGGGGGGGGGGGGGGGGGGGGGGGGGGGGGGGGGGGGGGGGGGGGGGGGGGGGGGGGGGGGGGGGGGGGGGGGGGGGGGGGGGGGGGGGGGGGGGGGGGGGGGGGGGGGGGGGGGGGGGGGGGGGGGGGGGGGGGGGGGGGGGGGGGGGGGGGGGGGGGGGGGGGGGGGGGGGGGGGGGGGGGGGGGGGGGGGGGGGGGGGGGGGGGGGGGGGGGGGGGGGGGGGGGGGGGGGGGGGGGGGGGGGGGGGGGGGGGGGGGGGGGGGGGGGGGGGGGGGGGGGGGGGGGGGGGGGGGGGGGGGGGGGGGGGGGGGGGGGGGGGGGGGGGGGGGGGGGGGGGGGGGGGGGGGGGGGGGGGGGGGGGGGGGGGGGGGGGGGGGGGGGGGGGGGGGGGGGGGGGGGGGGGGGGGGGGGGGGGGGGGGGGGGGGGGGGGGGGGGGGGGGGGGGGGGGGGGGGGGGGGGGGGGGGGGGGGGGGGGGGGGGGGGGGGGGGGGGGGGGGGGGGGGGGGGGGGGGGGGGGGGGGGGGGGGGGGGGGGGGGGGGGGGGGGGGGGGGGGGGGGGGGGGGGGGGGGGGGGGGGGGGGGGGGGGGGGGGGGGGGGGGGGGGGGGGGGGGGGGGGGGGGGGGGGGGGGGGGGGGGGGGGGGGGGGGGGGGGGGGGGGGGGGGGGGGGGGGGGGGGGGGGGGGGGGGGGGGGGGGGGGGGGGGGGGGGGGGGGGGGGGGGGGGGGGGGGGGGGGGGGGGGGGGGGGGGGGGGGGGGGGGGGGGGGGGGGGGGGGGGGGGGGGGGGGGGGGGGGGGGGGGGGGGGGGGGGGGGGGGGGGGGGGGGGGGGGGGGGGGGGGGGGGGGGGGGGGGGGGGGGGGGGGGGGGGGGGGGGGGGGGGGGGGGGGGGGGGGGGGGGGGGGGGGGGGGGGGGGGGGGGGGGGGGGGGGGGGGGGGGGGGGGGGGGGGGGGGGGGGGGGGGGGGGGGGGGGGGGGGGGGGGGGGGGGGGGGGGGGGGGGGGGGGGGGGGGGGGGGGGGGGGGGGGGGGGGGGGGGGGGGGGGGGGGGGGGGGGGGGGGGGGGGGGGGGGGGGGGGGGGGGGGGGGGGGGGGGGGGGGGGGGGGGGGGGGGGGGGGGGGGGGGGGGGGGGGGGGGGGGGGGGGGGGGGGGGGGGGGGGGGGGGGGGGGGGGGGGGGGGGGGGGGGGGGGGGGGGGGGGGGGGGGGGGGGGGGGGGGGGGGGGGGGGGGGGGGGGGGGGGGGGGGGGGGGGGGGGGGGGGGGGGGGGGGGGGGGGGGGGGGGGGGGGGGGGGGGGGGGGGGGGGGGGGGGGGGGGGGGGGGGGGGGGGGGGGGGGGGGGGGGGGGGGGGGGGGGGGGGGGGGGGGGGGGGGGGGGGGGGGGGGGGGGGGGGGGGGGGGGGGGGGGGGGGGGGGGGGGGGGGGGGGGGGGGGGGGGGGGGGGGGGGGGGGGGGGGGGGGGGGGGGGGGGGGGGGGGGGGGGGGGGGGGGGGGGGGGGGGGGGGGGGGGGGGGGGGGGGGGGGGGGGGGGGGGGGGGGGGGGGGGGGGGGGGGGGGGGGGGGGGGGGGGGGGGGGGGGGGGGGGGGGGGGGGGGGGGGGGGGGGGGGGGGGGGGGGGGGGGGGGGGGGGGGGGGGGGGGGGGGGGGGGGGGGGGGGGGGGGGGGGGGGGGGGGGGGGGGGGGGGGGGGGGGGGGGGGGGGGGGGGGGGGGGGGGGGGGGGGGGGGGGGGGGGGGGGGGGGGGGGGGGGGGGGGGGGGGGGGGGGGGGGGGGGGGGGGGGGGGGGGGGGGGGGGGGGGGGGGGGGGGGGGGGGGGGGGGGGGGGGGGGGGGGGGGGGGGGGGGGGGGGGGGGGGGGGGGGGGGGGGGGGGGGGGGGGGGGGGGGGGGGGGGGGGGGGGGGGGGGGGGGGGGGGGGGGGGGGGGGGGGGGGGGGGGGGGGGGGGGGGGGGGGGGGGGGGGGGGGGGGGGGGGGGGGGGGGGGGGGGGGGGGGGGGGGGGGGGGGGGGGGGGGGGGGGGGGGGGGGGGGGGGGGGGGGGGGGGGGGGGGGGGGGGGGGGGGGGGGGGGGGGGGGGGGGGGGGGGGGGGGGGGGGGGGGGGGGGGGGGGGGGGGGGGGGGGGGGGGGGGGGGGGGGGGGGGGGGGGGGGGGGGGGGGGGGGGGGGGGGGGGGGGGGGGGGGGGGGGGGGGGGGGGGGGGGGGGGGGGGGGGGGGGGGGGGGGGGGGGGGGGGGGGGGGGGGGGGGGGGGGGGGGGGGGGGGGGGGGGGGGGGGGGGGGGGGGGGGGGGGGGGGGGGGGGGGGGGGGGGGGGGGGGGGGGGGGGGGGGGGGGGGGGGGGGGGGGGGGGGGGGGGGGGGGGGGGGGGGGGGGGGGGGGGGGGGGGGGGGGGGGGGGGGGGGGGGGGGGGGGGGGGGGGGGGGGGGGGGGGGGGGGGGGGGGGGGGGGGGGGGGGGGGGGGGGGGGGGGGGGGGGGGGGGGGGGGGGGGGGGGGGGGGGGGGGGGGGGGGGGGGGGGGGGGGGGGGGGGGGGGGGGGGGGGGGGGGGGGGGGGGGGGGGGGGGGGGGGGGGGGGGGGGGGGGGGGGGGGGGGGGGGGGGGGGGGGGGGGGGGGGGGGGGGGGGGGGGGGGGGGGGGGGGGGGGGGGGGGGGGGGGGGGGGGGGGGGGGGGGGGGGGGGGGGGGGGGGGGGGGGGGGGGGGGGGGGGGGGGGGGGGGGGGGGGGGGGGGGGGGGGGGGGGGGGGGGGGGGGGGGGGGGGGGGGGGGGGGGGGGGGGGGGGGGGGGGGGGGGGGGGGGGGGGGGGGGGGGGGGGGGGGGGGGGGGGGGGGGGGGGGGGGGGGGGGGGGGGGGGGGGGGGGGGGGGGGGCACTAGTTGATGAAACACACAAAATAAATAGAAGAAAATATTGCGATAGTACCATAGTATGCCATGCTGCGATGGCGAGATGGGCCCTGCGACGCCTCATACTGGACATCGTCCCAAGTCTCCCAGATACACCTTCTGCCAGTGATGAACATCAGTGTACAGCGGTAGTACAAGGAGGTGCCTTGAGACATTCAAATCTCTATTTTTGTACATATCAACTAAAATTAAGCACCCCAGTTTGCAGAAATGCTTAAACATTAACAATGGGACTAGTTGATGAAGCATACATTAACAAAGAGAAGCACTTTCTTTATCTACATTGGAAATGAAATGATAGAGATGAAACTCGCTCTATTTTAACTGTATTATTACTTCATTTTACAGTGAAACTAGGGTCGAGCAGGTGGCAAACGAGGTGTACCGTGCATCGCAAGGATGGAGGCCGGGGGTGCTTAGACTGGGAGGGGGGGGGGGGGGGGGGGAACATGGATGATTCAATTCATGGGACCTTTTGGTGCAGTTCACCTAAAATGAAGCAATGTCCCATGAGCTAGCAGCTTCTTCTTCAAATTTTTTTAAGAAAAGGGCTCCAGCCTCGGTTCCATTTCCGTCAGAAAACGAAACCCACAGAGCTTCTTCTTCATTAGTTGCAATAAAATTGAGCAACATCAAGGTTGGTTGTGAAGTTTGGATATCATTTGTGCAATTCAACTAAGATCGAGCGTGAAATGTATATCTCTGTTTGCACAAAAAAGCTGGAAAGGAGGGTGACTAACAAGTGATGAAACATGCATCAAATGAAAAGAGGCATGTTCCTTATCTGAATAGCAATCCTACAAGGACAGTAGCAATTTCTAAAGCACTACCATTGCTAGATATTAGTGTGGGCATTAGGATTAACTATGACAACCGTTAAATACGACATTACTTTGGGCACGGGAGAGTAGGCGGACCAGGACAGTTGCATTTCTAACGAAAAGAACCAACTTATCTTAATGGGAAATTTTAGCAGGACATGTAAAGAAGTGTCATTCATTCATATTACTGGAGGCATTACATTGAAAACAACATTGGTTTAACGTGTCCTTACTTTTAACAGTGCGACTGCTACATTTTACCAGTGGCATTACATAAGAGTGGCTCGGGGCAACAAACATCAGAACAGGATATCTGGGTTGGTCCCATTTTTGTTCGGTATAGCCACCTTATACTGTGTGAGGCTAGCAAATCTAGTGCTGGACTTACTCTGTTGACTTGTCCCCCAGTCCTCACTTTCTTTCCTTTCTCAACCAATAGATCGGGTTTATATTGAGTTTGTACTGCGTTTCCCTTTATTT
>JAAAWM010008609.1:0-15330 GCA_036873465.1 Thinopyrum obtusiflorum
CTTGACCGCATCTTGGAGGGCTATGGGCCAATAGAATCCTTGCCGGAATGCTTTCCCAACTAATGCCCTTGATACAATGTGGGAGCTGCACATGCCTTTGTGTATTTCAGCCAGCAGTTCCTTTCCTTCTTCCCGGCATATGCACTTCAATTTCACACCGTTGGGCCTCCTTCTATATAGAGTGTCATCGATAAACTAATACATACTGGCCCTCCGGGCTACTCTTTCAGCCTCATCTTGGCCATCGGGAAGTTCTCCAATTTGGAGGAAAAGGACTATGTGCCTTGCCCAAGTTGGAGCTTGGGGCTCGGCAACAAGGACTAGCGGCACCTCCTCATCTGCGGGGGCACATTCCTTGTTCGTGGGGACCATTGGCCCGGCTGGAGGGTGCGGTCCGGCAAGTGATGGGGAGTTGTTTCCGGCAGGGTCCCTGCCAGGAGCCCCGGAAGGCTCTACCGGGAGAGGCTTACCGGAGTCCATCTTCCTCCTTTTCCGGGCCATTGTTGCTGGGGATACGGAGGGCTGGGTAAGATGGAGAACAAAAGTTCCTGGTTCCACAGGAAGGTTCTGCGCAGCACACTTTGAGAGATGATTAGCTATGCAGTTTTTCGCATGGGGTACGTGCTCTGTTTGCAATCCGTCAAAGCGCTCCTCCAATCTTCTCACTTCCTCAACGTATGCTTCCATCAATGGACTTTGGTAATCCTTGTTGACTTGTATCACGACAAGTTGCGAATCTCCTCGAATGATCAGCTTCTTGATTCCCAATTATGCAGCAATTTTGAGCCCAGCAAGGAGCCCTTCATACTCTATTGTATTGTTGGTTGCCTCCTCCCGGGCAAAATGCATCTGGATGACGTACTTCAGGTGTTCCCCCATAGGGGCAATGAGAAGCACGCCAGCCCCTACACCTTGTAGGGAGAAGGCACCATCAAAATACATGATCCATCCTTGGGGCGCTTCCTTGCCGGGGATAACTGTTTCCAGCACTTCTTCATCAGGGGTTGGCGTCCATTCTGCAATAAACTCTGCCAATGCCCTGCTCTGAATTGTTGACGTGCTCTTAAACCTCAAGCCAAAGCTAGACAACTCCAAAGCCCACTCCACTATTCTACCGGTAGCCTCTGGGTTTTGGAGTATCCTTTGCAACGGGAAGCGGGTGACAACCGTGATCTCATGGGCTTGGAAGTAGTGGTGCAGTTTCCTTGAGGCCATGACGAGGCCAAAAATCAACTTTTGCACGCCAGAGTACCTCGATCGAGCCCCCTGTAATAGGGAGCTGACGAAATACACTGGGCGCTGCACCATTTTGTTCCTTGCCATGTCCTTGGGGTTGCCCCTACTGTCGTGCTCCTCTCTGTCCTGATCCTCATCCGGTCCTACCAACCTTTGCTCACTCTCTGACTCCTCTACTTCCCGTTGTGCCACTAGGGCTGCACTGACCACTTGATTAGTTACCGCCAGTACAACAGCAACGGCTCTTGTGGTTTTGGGGCAACCAAAGTGGGCACAGAGGACAAGTAGGCCTTCAACTCATGTAAAGCTGTGTCTGCTTCCGGGGCCCACTTCATGGGCCCCGCCTTCTTCAAAATCTTGAAGAACGGCAGGGCACGCTCGGCAGACTTGGAGATGAATCTGCTAAGTGCGGCAACGCACCCTGTCAGTCACCTCACATCCTTGACTGTCCTGGGTGCCTGAATCTGCTCAATAGCCTTGATCTTGTCGGGGTTGGCTTCGATCCCACGATGGGACACAAAGAACCCAAGTAGCTTGCCGGAGGGAACGCCAAACACACACTTCTCCGGATTTAGCTTCAAGTTGATCTTGCATAGATTAGCAAATGTCTCCTCCAAATTCTGAATGAGGGTTGATCTGTCCTTGGTCTTGACCACAATATCATCCATATAAGCCTCAATGTTTCTATGCAACTGTGTCCCAAAACCAATCTGGACTGCTCTTGCAAAAGTGGATCCAGCACTCCTTAACCCAAAAGGCAAGCGCACAAGCAGTACGTACCACATGGGGAGATGAACGAAGTCTTCTCTTCATCTTCTTTGGACATGAAGATTTGATGATACCGAGAGTATGCATCCAAAACGGAGAGCAAATCACAACCTGAAGTGGAGTCCACAATCAGGTCGATGCGCGGCAAGGGAAATGGGTCCTTCGGGCAAGCCTTGTTGAGGTCCGTGAAATCTATGCAAAGCCCCCATTTCCCGTTAGCCTTGTGGACGACCACTGGGTTTGCTAACCATGTTGGATGCAGTACTCCTCTGACAAGACCAGCTGCTTCAAGCTTCTTAAACTCCTCTGCAATGAACTGCTGCCTCTCCAAGGCCTTCTTTCGAACCTTCTGCTTGACAGGTCGGGCATGTGGGCAGACAGCAAGGTGATGCTCGATTACCTCCCTGGGAACACCGGGGATATCAGATGGTTGCCAGGAAAACACATCGATATTCGCCCGCAGGAAGGCAACGAGCGCGCTTTCCTATTTGTCATCAAGGGTGGCGCTGATAGTGAAAGTACCATCAACGCCAGCCAGCCCTGCCGGGACCTTCTTCACATGTGGTGCAGCAACCTTGGATCTCTTCCTGTTGGAACTCTTCGGCAAGTCATCAACAGGCACAACGCTCTCCGAAGAGGTATGACATGTCTCCAACGTATCTATAATTTATGAAGTATTCATGCTGTTATATTATCATTCTGGGATGTTCTACAATCATTTTATAGCAACTTTATATCATTTTTTGGGACTAACCTATTGACCCAGTGCCAGTGGCAGTTTTTTGCTTATTTTTTACGTCGCAGGAAATCAATATCAAACGGAATCCAAACACCGCGAAACTTTTTGTGGATTTTTATGGATCAGAAGACATCCAGTGGGCCAGAGAAGCACCTGGGGGGTGCCCCGAGGGGGGCGCAACCCACCAGGGCGCGCCTAGGGGCCCAGGCGCGCCCAGGTGGGTTGTGCCCACCTCGGTGGCCTCCCGTACCTCCTCTTTACCCTATAAATTCCCAAATATTCCAAAAACCCTCGGGGTTAACCTAGTTCAGAAGTTCCGCCGCCGCAGGCCTCTGTAGCCACCGAAAACCAATCTAGACCCCATTTCGGCACTCTGCCAGAGGGGGGATCATCACCGGTGGCCATCTTCATCATCCCGGCGGCCATCACGATGAGGAGGGAGTAGTCCACCCTCGGGGCTGAGGGTTTGTACCAGTAGCTATGTGTTTAATCTCGGGGGGGGGGGGGGGGGGGGGGGGGGGGGGGGGGGGGGGGGGGGGGATGTACCACGGGCTTTGTTAATATAGTCAGATCATATGGTGTTTTCCCCACTCTATCTTGTTGTGATGAATTGAGTTTTCCCTTTGAGATTTCGTTTTATCGGATGGAATACCTTTATGGATTTGAGAGAACTTGATATATGTCTTGCATATGAATACTCGTGGTGACAATGGGGTATCATATTGATTCACTTGATATGTTTTTTGGCACTCAACTCGAGGATTCCCGAGGTGACATTGGGGTAATCTATGCATAGGGGTTGATGCACATTCTTGTATTTGTTTCTCCGGTAGAAATCTTGGGGCACTCTTTGAGGTTCTTTGTGTTGGATTGAGTATTATGAATCTGAAATTATTTGGTGTTATTTTAGTACGAACTCTTGGATAGATTGATCGGAAAGAATAGCTTCGAGGTGGTTTCGTACCCTACAAACGATTTCTTCTTATGTTCTTCGCTAGATAGGAACTTTGGAGTGATTCTTCATTGCACGTTGAGGGATGGTTATATGATCCAATTATATTAGCATTGTTGAGAGATTGCGCTAGCGAAAGTACGGACCCTAGGCCTCATTTTCAAGCATTGCAATACCGTTTGTGCTCCGTTTTATCAATTGCTACCATGCTGATTTTTAGTTTTCCTATTACAAAAATCAATATATACTATCATTACTACACTTGTATCACCATCTCTTCGCCGAACTAGTGCACCTATACAAATTACCATTGTATTTGGTGTGTTGGGGACACAAGAGACTTTTTATTATTTGGTTGCAGGGTTGTTTGAGAGAGACCATCTTCATCCTACACCTCCCACAGATTGATAAACCTTAGGTCATCCACTTAAGGGAAAATTGCTACTGTCCTACAAAACTCTGCGCTTGGAGGCCCAACACAAGTCTACAAGAACAAGTTGTGTAGTAGAAATCAAGCTCTTTCCTGGCGCCATTGCCGGGGAGGTGAGTGCTTAAAGGTATATCTTTAGATCTTGCAATTGAATCTTTTAGTTTCTTGTTTTATCACTAGTTTGGTTTATAAAAGAAAACTACAAAAAAAATGGAATTGAGGTTGCATCATATTATTCATCTTTATAATGTATTTCGCGAAAATGATGGAAAGGAAAATTGTGCTCAATTGATAGAAGAAGAATTCAATAGAATGTTTGGTATAAATGATGAGCATGATTGCAATGTTGTTAGTATGAATTCTTTGAATATCCATGATGCTAATGATATGCAAAGCCATAAGCTTGGGGATGATATGTTTGATGAAGATGATATTTTTAGTCCCCCCAGATTTGATGTGCAAATTTGTTATAATGAGTGTGTGCCTCCTATTTATGATGATTATAATGATGAAACTGGATTTGGAGAGGTCATGACTTTATTTAATGATGAATCCACCATTTTGGATGAGGCTTCAATTGACTATGGTAACAAAGTTGCTATCTATGATGATTATGGTGATGACATGTATGCTATAAAGAATAATGATAACCATGAAACTTGTCATCATGATTTTAATTTTCACTCTCATGATAGTTATTTTGTTGAGTTTGCTCCCACTACTATTGATGAGAATAAATTTATATGGAGAGTAATAAGTTTTCTATGCTTTTGTGTCATGAAAAGAATGCTTTATGTGATGGTTATATTGTTGAATTTCTTCATGATGCTACTGAAAATTATTATGAGCGAGGAACATATGCTTTTACATATTGCAAAAATATCAAGTTTCCCCTCTATGTGTTGAAAATCTTGAAGTTATGCTTGTTTTGCCTTCCTATGCTAGTTGATTCTTGTTCCCATAAATTATTTGCTCACAAAATCCCTATGCATAGGAAGTGGGTTAGGCTTAAATGTGCTTGTCATGTGATTCATGATTCTCTCTTTATGTTTCAATTCTTATCTTTTATGCGAGCATCATTGAAATCATCATGCCTAGCTAAAAGGCATTAAAGAAAAGCGCTTGTTGGGAGATAACCCAACACTTTTACCTACTGTTTTTGCATGTTCACATGATTATGCTACTGTATTAACCATGTTTTATAGGTTTTGTTTCAATAAAGTGTCAAGTAAAGCCTTTGGGATAGTGTGGATGATAGTTGACTTGAATCTGTGCAAAAACAGAAACTTTTGCATCCAGTGCAGAAATTCTTATATTTTACTGGAACGTGGAAAAATTCTGAATTTTTTACAGGTAATAGATATACAAATTCTCTACGTTTTCCTAATATTTCAGAATTTTTGGAGTAGCAGAAATATGGTTGGAGTATAGATTACTACAGATGTTCTGTTTTTGATAGATTCTGTTTTCAATGCATAGTTTGCTTGTTTTCTAGTTTATATGGCTTATATTGCTCAATATAGATTGTGGAAATGATATGCTACAGTAGGCATTGTGTGTAAACAATTATTAATCTTGTCTTTGATAGTACCAAAGTGAAATGGTTTGCTCTTTATCATACTAACCTATCTCACGAAGTTCCGTTAAGTTTTGTGTGATTGAAGTTTTCAAGTTTTGGGTGAGATGTCGATATGAGGAGAATAAGGAGTGAAAAGAACCTAAGATTGGAGATTCCCATGGCACCCCAAGGTAATATTCAAGGAAGATCCAAGCAACTAAGCTTGGGGATGCCCCGGAAGGCATCCCCTCTTTCGTCTCCAACATTATCGGTAACTTCACTTGGAGCTATGTTTTCATTCGTCACATGATATGTGTTTTGCTTGGAGCGTCAATTTATTTTGTTAGGATTTTCTTGCTGTTATTTCTAATAATGTTTTGCATCTTTTATTTCAATAAAAGTGGCAATGATAGCCTTTACTATGCTTATTTTGCAAGTCTACATGTTGCTGTTTGAAAACAGAAAGTTTATCGCTGTTGCAGAAATTCCCTAGAAAGTCAGAATGTGATGAAATGTTGATTTTTTTTGCAAAATAAGATCTAATAATTTTCCTACAGTGTGGTAAATTTTCATAATTTTTGGAGTTGAAATAAGTATTGATACTCTTGCATTATTTACAGACTGTACTGGTTTGGCATATTGCTGTTATGTTTGCATTGTTTGCATATGTTTGCTTGTTTAACGATTCTATTTGAGGATAGGAGTATTAAATATGCAGAGACATTTAGTATGCAATGTTGAATAATAATTTTAGTGATTTGCTACAGTAGACAATGATAAGGTTTTTGCATTGGTGTATACTAACTTATCTCATGAGTTCTTGTTGAGTTTTGTGTGGATGAAGCTTTTGAGATTTAGGAAAACCGTGATATGAGAGGAATTAAGGAGACACAAAAGCTCAAGCTTGGGGATGCCCAAGGCATCGCAAGATAATATTTCAAGAAGTCTCAAGCATCTAAGCTTGGGGATGCCCCGGTAGGCATCCCACCTTTTTTCTTCAACAATTATTGGTTAGTATCGGTTGAGCCTAGGTTTTTGCTTCTTCACATGAGTTGTGCTATTCCTAGAACGTCATTTTATTGTTTTTGCTTGCTGTTTTAATAAAACACTTAGATCTGGAAGTTTTTGAGTAAGAGAGAGTCCTCAAATAGCTACCTATTTACTTAACTACTGGCTTGATCTTCACTTATATCTTTTTGGAGTAGCTTGTAATTTACTCTTGTGCTTCACTTATATCCTATGAGTAAATTGTTGAATGAATTGAATATCATGAAGTTGAAATTATATCATGCCTAGTGGTAGCTTCACTTTGGGTTTAGAAAGTGAAATCTTTTGAAGCTTGACAATCACAATATTGGTCATACAAGCAATTCATGAATAATTAGTATAAGGAAGAGAACATTCACATGCAAATACACTATCTTGGAAATCTTTTGTGATTGTGAGCCCCCATCAAAATATTATGCCAAAATTGTTGACGTTGGACAAGGAAGACAACGTAATGGTTTATGTTTGTTCATATTCACATAGAAGTTATATTGTCATAGATCCTTCAACATGTGGTGCTTTCCCCTCATCTTTGCTAGCCAAAAATTCCGCACCAAGTAGAGATACTACTTGTGCATCCAAAAACCCTTAAACCCAAATCTTATTTTCAAGAGTCCACCACTACCTAAGGATTGAACAAGATCCTTCAAGTAAGATGTCATCGATGCAATAAGGCAATAAAATTGCTTCTAAAGGTGTTAGATCATTTAGTGTAAGAGAAAATTGGGCGTTATACGAACTTGTGATGGCAAAGAATAAAAGCGACAGACTGCATAATAAAGGTTGCTATCATAAGGGGCAATATAACGTGACATTCTTTTGCACTAAGGGGTTGAGCATACAAACAAATAAGTGCATGGCAACCTCTGCTTCCCTCTACGAAGGGCCTATCTTTTACTTTTATGTATTTACTTTCATGCAAGAGTCAAAGTTTTTCTCTCTATTCCTTTTTATTTTTCTCCTTTGGCAAGCATCATGTGGTGAGGAAATATCTAGGCACATATATCTAGTTGGATATGGGTAGCATGAGTTATTATTGTTGACATCACCCTTGAGGTGAATACGTTGGGAGGCGAAATTATAAGCTCATATCTTCTATGAGTCTGGTTGAAACGTTTTGCTCATCTGTTTGCAGTGAGTGTTAGCAATCATAGAATACTATATGATGGTTGAGTATGTCGAGCTCTTACTTAGACTCTGTTGAATAAGTTGAATTGCAATTGCTTGGTGACTGAGAACATAGGTTGTTGAGTTTCAAGAGAATTCATTTTTTGAACCTTAACATGTGAATTGGTTGCTACTTTAACATGAGAAATTTTATGAGAAAGAATTGTTGTTATCATGCTAGGAAAAGTGTTTGAAATTGTCATTGATCAAACTTGTGCACTTTGCTAGCATTCACACTTCATAAATTATTTCTTTTATCATTTACCTACTCGAGGACGAGTAGGAATTAATCTTGGGGATGCTGATACATCTCCAACGTATCTATAATTCATGAAGTATTCATGTTGTTATATTATCATTCTTGGATGTTTTACAATCATTTTATAGCAACTTCATATCATTTTTTGGGACTAACCTATTGACCCAGTGCCTAGTGCCAGTTGCTGTTTTTTGCTTGTTTTTTACATCGCAGGAAATCAATATCAAACGGAATCCAAACACCGCGAAACTTTTTATGGACCAGAAGACATCCAGTGGGCTAGAGAAGCACCTGGGGAGTGCCCTGAGGGGGGCACAACCCGCCAGGGCGCGCCTGGGCCCCTCAGGCGCGCCCAGGTGGGTTGTGCCCACCTCGGTGGCCTCCCGTACCCCTTCTTTACCCTATAAATTCCCAAATATCCCAAAAAACCTCGGGGTTAACCTAGATCAGAAGTTCCACTGCCGCAGGCCTCTGTAGCCACTGAAAACCAATCTAGACCCCGTTCCGGCACTCCACCGGAGGGGGAATCATCACCGGTGGCCATCTTCATCATCCCGACGGCCATCACAATGAGGAGGGAGTAGTCCACCCTCGGGGCTGAGGGTTTGTACCAGTAGCTATGTGTTTAATCTCTCTCTCTCTCTCTCTCTCTCTCTCTCTCTCTCTCTCTCTCTCTCGTGTTCTTGAGATGTCAATATCTTGATGTACTGCGGGCTTTGTTAATATAGTCGGATCATATGGTGTTTTCCCCTCTCTATCTTGTTGTGGTGAATTGAGTTTTCCCTTTGAGATTTCATTTTATCAGATGGAATACTTTTATGGATTTGAGAGCACTTGATATATGTCTTGCATATGAATACTCGTGGTGACAATGGGGTATCATATTGATTCACTTGATATGTGTTTTGGCACTCAACTCGCGGATTCCCGAGGTGACATTGGGGTAATCTATGCATAGGGGTTGATGCACGTTCTTGTCTTTGTTTCTCTGGTAGAAATCTTGGGGCACTCTTTGAGGTTCTTTGTGTTGGATTGAGTATTATGAATCTGAAATTATTTGGTGTTATTTTAGTATGAACTCTTGGATAGATTGATCGGAAAGAATAGCTTCGAGGTGGTTTCGTACCCTACAAACAATTTTTTCTTATGTTCTCCGCTAGATAGGAACTTTGGAGTGATTCTTCATCGCACGTTGAGCGATGGTTATATGATCCAATTATATTAGCATTGTTGAGAGATTGCACTAGTGAAAGTACGGACCCTAGGCCTCATTTTCAGGCATTGCAATACCGTTTGTGCTCCGTTTTATCAATTGCTACCTTGATGTTTTTATTGTTCCTATTAAAAAAATCAATATATACTATCATTACTACACTTGTATCACCATCTCTTAGCTAAACTAGTGCACCTATACAATTACCATTGTATTTGGTGTGTTGGGGACACAAGAGACTTTTTATTATTTGGGGGGGGGGGGGGGGGGGGGGGGGGGGGGGGGGGGGGGGGGGGGGGGGGGGGGGGGGGGGGGGGGGGGGGGGGGGGGGGGGGGGGGGGGGGGGGGGGGGGGGGGGGGGGGGGGGGGGGGGGGGGGGGGGGGGGGGGGGGGGGGGGGCATCCTACACCTCCCACGGATTGATAAACCTTAGGTCATCCACTTGAGGGAAAGTTTCTACTGTCCTACAAAACTCTGCACTTGGAGGCCCAACACAAGTCTACAAGAACAAGTTGCGTAATAGACATCAAGGTATGCTTCCCGGATTCCTTGCTGGTGTCCCTGCTATCCTTCTTCTTTCCTTTGTTCTCCTTGGCAGGAATTGCCGCTGCCGTGGCCTCTGCCGCGACTGCGTCCCGGTACATCTTATCCACGCAAATGATTGCATCTTTCTCATCTGATGGGAAGGAAATGACTCCTACCGGCCCTGGCATCTTCAAGGTGTTGTAGGCATAGTGGGATGCCGCCATGAATTTTGCCAGAGCTGGATGTCCAAGAATCCCATTGTACAGCAGGGGGAGGTCGACCACATCAAACACAACCTTCTCAGTTCAATAGTTCAGTTCTCTCCCAAATGTCACTGGCAACGTGATCTTTCCCTTAGGATGACTCCTGCCAGGATTAACTCCTTGAAACGTGCCGTGACCTTTAGCTCTTCCTCTGCTATCTGAAGTTTGCTAATGACCTTCGGGGAAATCAGATTCAACCCGGCCCCGCCGTCAACCAATATCTTTGTGACTTTGAGGTTGCAAATTGTTGGAGAGACCAACAATGGCAAACATCCTACCGCGGTGGTGCGGTCAGGATGGTCCTCTTCATCAAAGATGATGGGCGTGCGTGACCATTTGAGCGGCTTCCGAGCCTCTACCACTGGCTCCAAGGCATTGACCTCACGTGCCCACCGTTTAAGTTGGTGGTGAGAGGAGTGCATGGATGCACCCCCGTCAATGCACAGGGCCTCAGTGGCCTTCTGGAACTCCTCCTCAGTGGTTTCCTCTTCATCCCCTCCATCACTCTCATCATTGCAAACTTCCTTCTCTCGACCTCTGGCGGGTTTTCCTTGGTTCTGAAAGGGCTTGCCGGGGCGATTTGCTTCACCGCCTCGCCCCTTCCCGCCAGCGCCATTCTGACATTTTTCCTTACCACGCTTCTCGTATTTAGCTCTCTGCCTCTTGACAAGTCTTGATAACCCACAAGTATAGGGGATCGCAACAGTTTTCGAGGGTAGAGTATTCAACCCAAACTTATAGATTCGACACAAGGGGAGCCAAAGAATATTTGAAGGTATTAGCAGCTGAGTTGTCAATTCAACCACACCCGAAGATTAATTATCTGCAGCAAAGTGATCAATAGCAAAGTAGTTTGATAGTTTTGATAGTAGTGATAGCAGCAATAGTAACAGTAACAATGATAGTAGTAATTTTGTAGCAAGTGTAACAGTGGTGATAGCAGTAGTAACTTAGCAGAACAATATAAGATAAATTCGTAGGCATTGGATCGGTGACTTGTTGGATGATATTCATCATGAGACAGTTATAACCTAGGGTGATACGGCACTAGCTCCAGTTCGTCAATATAATGTAGGCATGTATTCCGTAAATAGTCATACGTGCTTTATTAAAAGGGGGGGGGGGGGGGGGGGGGGGGGGGGGGGGGGGGGGGGGGGGGGGGGGGGGGGGGGGGGGGGGGGGGGGGGGGGGGGGGGGGGGGGGGGGGGGGGGGGGGGGGGGGGGGGGGGGGGGGGGGGGGGGGGGGGGGGGGGGGGGGGGGGGGGGGGGGGGGGGGGGGGGGGGGGGGGGGGGGGGGGGGGGGGGGGGGGGGGGGGGGGGGGGGGGGGGGGGGGGGGGGGGGGGGGGGGGGGGGGGGGGGGGGGGGGGGGGGGGGGGGGGGGGGGGGGGGGGGGGGGGGGGGGGGGGGGGGGGGGGGGGGGGGGGGGGGGGGGGGGGGGGGGGGGGGGGGGGGGGGGGGGGGGGGGGGGGGGGGGGGGGGGGGGGGGGGGGGGGGGGGGGGGGGGGGGGGGGGGGGGGGGGGGGGGGGGGGGGGGGGGGGGGGGGGGGGGGGGGGGGGGGGGGGGGGGGGGGGGGGGGGGGGGGGGGGGGGGGGGGGGGGGGGGGGGGGGGGGGGGGGGGGGGGGGGGGGGGGGGGGGGGGGGGGGGGGGGGGGGGGGGGGGGGGGGGGGGGGGGGGGGGGGGGGGGGGGGGGGGGGGGGGGGGGGGGGGGGGGGGGGGGGGGGGGGGGGGGGGGGGGGGGGGGGGGGGGGGGGGGGGGGGGGGGGGGGGGGGGGGGGGGGGGGGGGGGGGGGGGGGGGGGGGGGGGGGGGGGGGGGGGGGGGGGGGGGGGGGGGGGGGGGGGGGGGGGGGGGGGGGGGGGGGGGGGGGGGGGGGGGGGGGGGGGGGGGGGGGGGGGGGGGGGGGGGGGGGGGGGGGGGGGGGGGGGGGGGGGGGGGGGGGGGGGGGGGGGGGGGGGGGGGGGGGGGGGGGGGGGGGGGGGGGGGGGGGGGGGGGGGGGGGGGGGGGGGGGGGGGGGGGGGGGGGGGGGGGGGGGGGGGGGGGGGGGGGGGGGGGGGGGGGGGGGGGGGGGGGGGGGGGGGGGGGGGGGGGGGGGGGGGGGGGGGGGGGGGGGGGGGGGGGGGGGGGGGGGGGGGGGGGGGGGGGGGGGGGGGGGGGGGGGGGGGGGGGGGGGGGGGGGGGGGGGGGGGGGGGGGGGGGGGGGGGGGGGGGGGGGGGGGGGGGGGGGGGGGGGGGGGGGGGGGGGGGGGGGGGGGGGGGGGGGGGGGGGGGGGGGGGGGGGGGGGGGGGGGGGGGGGGGGGGGGGGGGGGGGGGGGGGGGGGGGGGGGGGGGGGGGGGGGGGGGGGGGGGGGGGGGGGGGGGGGGGGGGGGGGGGGGGGGGGGGGGGGGGGGGGGGGGGGGGGGGGGGGGGGGGGGGGGGGGGGGGGGGGGGGGGGGGGGGGGGGGGGGGGGGGGGGGGGGGGGGGGGGGGGGGGGGGGGGGGGGGGGGGGGGGGTGGTAGAAAATATCCAGTCATGATGCACCCAACATTAGCTACACACAATGCATAAGTCATGACAGTTGTGCTCTCAGGTTCTAGCACTTGTTTTAGAAGGTGATGACACAACATAAATGTAAATAGATTGTCCCTTCGCAGAGGGAAGCAGTGATTTGCCGAGGTGCCAGAGCTCAATTTTTAAAACAGAGGTAAATGATATTTTGAGACATGCACCCTTCTCATTTACTTCACGACCATCAGTTATCAATATCTTCCATGCTAAGCACGCTAGTGGTAGTTCCCAAGCGATAAAAGTAAAGGTTTTGACTCCATTGGGAGTTTTTGTTTGATTATTTAACATATTAACTCTTTTTCAGTTTGCAGTTTGGGACTGGGCATCCCTATTACCGCCCTTTTCTCGTGTGATGGCGGGTGAATAAACACTCGACCTGAGAATAACCCGCTTAGCATGGAAGATACCAACCACCTCCTGTCGTTCCATGAACGATCCAAGCACACAAAACGGATATTTATTCAGAAGTTTTTAGAGGTGGCACATGCAAATTTACTTAGGACGGCAGGGTAATACCGCATATAGGTAGGTATGGTGGACTCATCTGTAATAACTTTTGGGTTCAAGGTTTTTGATGTACAAGCAAAATTCCCACTTAGCACAGGCGAAGGCTAGCAATTAGATTGAGAAGCGGACAGCTAGAGAGCAACAACGATCATAACCATGCATTATGCATAAGTAACATTGGGGGGGGGGGGGGGGGGGGGGGGGGGGGGGGGGGGGGGGGGGGGGGGGGGGGGGGGGGGGGGGGGGGGGGGGGGGGGGGGGGGGGGGGGGGGGGGGGGGGGGGGGGGGGGGGGGGGGGGGGGGGGGGGGGGGGGGGGGGGGGGGGGGGGGGGGGGGGGGGGGGGGGGGGGGGGGGGGGGGGGGGGGGGGGGGGGGGGGGGGGGGGGGGGGGGGGGGGGGGGGGGGGGGGGGGGGGGGGGGGGGGGGGGGGGGGGGGGGGGGGGGGGGGGGGGGGGGGGGGGGGGGGGGGGGGGGGGGGGGGGGGGGGGGGGGGGGGGGGGGGGGGGGGGGGGGGGGGGGGGGGGGGGGGGGGGGGGGGGGGGGGGGGGGGGGGGGGGGGGGGGGGGGGGGGGGGGGGGGGGGGGGGGGGGGGGGGGGGGGGGGGGGGGGGGGGGGGGGGGGGGGGGGGGGGGGGGGGGGGGGGGGGGGGGGGGGGGGGGGGGGGGGGGGGGGGGGGGGGGGGGGGGGGGGGGGGGGGGGGGGGGGGGGGGGGGGGGGGGGGGGGGGGGGGGGGGGGGGGGGGGGGGGGGGGGGGGGGGGGGGGGGGGGGGGGGGGGGGGGGGGGGGGGGGGGGGGGGGGGGGGGGGGGGGGGGGGGGGGGGGGGGGGGGGGGGGGGGGGGGGGGGGGGGGGGGGGGGGGGGGGGGGGGGGGGGGGGGGGGGGGGGGGGGGGGGGGGGGGGGGGGGGGGGGGGGGGGGGGGGGGGGGGGGGGGGGGGGGGGGGGGGGGGGGGGGGGGGGGGGGGGGGGGGGGGGGGGGGGGGGGGGGGGGGGGGGGGGGGGGGGGGGGGGGGGGGGGGGGGGGGGGGGGGGGGGGGGGGGGGGGGGGGGGGGGGGGGGGGGGGGGGGGGGGGGGGGGGGGGGGGGGGGGGGGGGGGGGGGGGGGGGGGGGGGGGGGGGGGGGGGGGGGGGGGGGGGGGGGGGGGGGGGGGGGGGGGGGGGGGGGGGGGGGGGGGGGGGGGGGGGGGGGGGGGGGGGGGGGGGGGGGGGGGGGGGGGGGGGGGGGGGGGGGGGGGGGGGGGGGGGGGGGGGGGGGGGGGGGGGGGGGGGGGGGGGGGGGGGGGGGGGGGGGGGGGGGGGGGGGGGGGGGGGGGGGGGGGGGGGGGGGGGGGGGGGGGGGGGGGGGGGGGGGGGGGGGGGGATACTCAGACATCATAGGATGGCAACACATCATTGGATAATAATATGAAGCATAAAGCACCATGTTCAAGTAGAGGGTACAGCAGTTTGCGGGAGAGTGGACTGCTGTAGATAGATGGGGGAAGGTGATGAAGATGATGGTGAAGATGACGGAGGTGTTGGTGTAGATTGCGGTGACGATTATGGCCCCGGCGGCGTTCCGACGCCACCGGGAGAGAGGGGGAGAGAGCCCCCCTTCTTCTTCTTATTCCTTGACCTTCCCCCTAGATGGGAGAAGGGTTTCCCCTATGGTCCATGGCCTCCATGGCGGTGGAGGGGCGAGAGCCCCTCCAAGATTGGATCTGCCTCTCTGTCTCTCTCTCTTTCTGCGCTCCCTGATTCTGCCCTTTCACCATTTCTTAAATTCCCGGAGATCCGTAACTCCGATTGGGCTGAAATTTGAACATGATTTTTATCCGGATATTGGCTTTCTTGCTGTGAAAGAAGGGCACCAACAGCCTTACGGAGTGGCCACGAGGGCCCAGAGCACGCCTGACCCCCTGGGGTGCGCCCCTCACCCTCGTGGGCCCCTCAGGCATCGTCTCGCGTTGATTCCACTTCCCAAAACTCACATATATTCCAAAAAAAATCTCCGTCAGTTTTTATCCCGTTTGGACTCCGTTTGATATGGATTTTCTGCGAAACAAAAAACATGCAACAAACAGGAGCTGGCACTGGGCACTGGATCAATATGTTAGTCCCAAAAATAGTATAAAAAGT
>JAAAWM010008610.1:0-15344 GCA_036873465.1 Thinopyrum obtusiflorum
GGGGGTGGGGAGGGGACCAGTTCGGAGAGCGAGACGGTTGGCAGGGGGCTCCTCCTTGGCATTCCATGGGGAAGTACTGTGTGAAGGAGATGGGGCATCATGGCGAAGGTGAGGTGGGCGTCATCAGGAGAGGGCTCCAGCGATAAATGTCCTGCTATAGCGGAAAACTGAGCGGGAATGGAAGGGTCTAACAGGAAAAAGGAAGAGTGTGTCATGGGGTGGGGTTTTTTGGGGCCACGTGTTGGAGATAGCATGGCGATAGTCCGGACATGCACATTTCCCCCTCACATATGGGCTGAATTTTGGGGAGTCCAGACTATTCAGACAGTTGGATTTTTGGGGAGCCCATCGGGCACCCGACTGATATCGAAACACGTCGAGATGTATGAGAAAAAATATAGCCCGTAGCAACGCACGGGCATTTTACTAGTTGTTATTAACGTTGGAGCTGGCAATATGAGTTTTTGATCTGTGCGCCGCCGACGCAAAGTGATCCGTCGAATCCGATCTGGTAACTAGCAATAAAGTTTTGGTGGATTTTTTCGGAGGTAGGAGACCCGAGCCGGACACCCAAATCGGGTCGGATCTGACAGGGAACCACGCGTACAGCCGAAGAGCCCGTGTACAAGCAATATCGCCCGAGATATTGGCGTACCCGCCCAGACTGCAAAGCAAACAGCGACAGCGGCAGAAACGTCACATCAATCGTCAATCAGGAATCAGCGGAAGCAGTGGATTTTTTATCACAGTTTGGCTGTTATTTTTTCTTTCCGATCTGGCGTTGCCACTACTAATCAGAAGCAGTAGATGCTAGAATAAAACGCATCCAAGGAGTACTACTTTTCTTGAGCAATTCAAGTCCCAAAGGGAATCAACGTATGGAAAGGCTGCATGCATGGCTGTTCAAAGGAGGAGTCAACGATGGGAAGACACGGACTCAAGATCCACCTCCGCCTCTTGTGCTGTGGCCGGTCGTGCTCGAGCCACCCCGGCCTTCGTTGCCTCGGTCCCGTTCCGCCTGGGCCGTGGCCGAGCCGCCGCCGGCCTTCTGCCTCTCCTTGCTGGACTGCCTCAACACGCTTATGATCCGCCCGGCGTCGGTGAGCCGTCGTCGTCAAGTCGCCACCGCGAGCCGCCCTGTTCGAGTGATCTGGTCCCATTGCCAGGGCCGGCCGCGAACAGCGTTTCAAGCCGGCCGCACGCCTCGCTTCTAAAGCCGCTCTGGCCGTCCTGGTTCGTCTCTGCCTCGACGCTGCGATCCGGCCTTCTGCACCGCGCGCTCACCTCTGAGCCGCCCACGCCTCTCTGGAGTCGCTGAGCCACTGCCCTGCTGCCGTGCGTTGAGCCGGCGTCGCCGGTGTGGGCAACGGCCGTGACACACACCGCCGTCTCCTTGACCCACCGTCGGGCTGTTGCTTGTGTTGTGCACGTGTAAAGGAATTTTGTGGCTAGCCAGAATCGGTCAACTAAATTGACCGACGCACTGTTAGCTAGCTTTGAAGTGCGGATGGATCGAGCTAGCTTTACTTGGTTGTTGTTCGAGATGCTGCCTGCCGTTGAAGGCGTGGCCTCGCCTCAAGTTGTCGCCTCCACCGCTGCTGCGGCAGCACAGCAACGGCTGCGCCTCGAGCACCTCACGGCAAGAAGGATTGGGTTCAGAGGAGTTCTGGAGCGCTCTGGTCATAGTGATTGATGAACTGCTTGCAGTCTGCCCTTTGATTACGTGAAGGCACAGATTCAGAAGATGCAACCTAAGGCCGCTGGCAAGTACACATACCGACATACGCTGGACCTTTGGATTGAGCCATGAAAACCTTGAACACAGAACAGCATTACCAAAAAAGGGGGTTTGTTGAGTACTGCTGATTTGTCATCGTATAAACGAAAAAGGAACTACGGTGCTAGGGCCACATCAGACATTTGATATGTTTTTGATCTGCAGGATCCACGGTCATCGGACAAAAAATACCAGGTGATATCCATCTAAATTTATTTTATTAACACATATTATTTTTGTCAAAGAGCGATTACTCTGGCTTGCGATATTTTTTGCAGGACAATTGTTCACTGCAACAGTGGCGGTTGTGTCATTGGTATATAACTCGCGCCACCATTATCATGCATCTGACCGCGCCATCAAGCTCGACCAATATATGTGCAAGCCACCGCTTTTGCGGCTCAATTTATATCAACATGACGCGGCTGACTCGTCCGTCCGCGCCGGCTTACAACGCCGTGGCCGACTCATCTATCTATATCGCCTCTGATGTTGCGGTCGTCTTTGCCATTCGTCTCTCGCGGCCTGGTCTACATCAACGCACCGGGCCGTATCTGTCTGCATGAGCTGTTTATTGAGTGTGAGCAAGTCACTACTCGGGTAGCCCGGTTTTTCTTTCAACAAATTGGAGGCAAATTATCATATGTTATCAGCCGCCGTCTGCACTGGATGGCTCAATGGGCAGGCGCACAAGTCGCCGCCACTACAGTTTGGCTAACTTCAAACAGCCAGTTGGAAGGAACCATTGGCCGAGTTGCTGACACGGCTCATACGGGATCATTTACAACCCGCCGCAGTCACCTCAACCTTCTGTGGATTCACATCGCGCTATCAACACCAATGATATACACCCTATGCTATGGTCAAATATGGAGAATCTCAAGCCAACTCCTCGAGTCGCCTTGAGACTCGGGGGCTACGATGACATGATTGAGTAAATGTTGCCAGTTTGAGCAGATTCAAGAACTCCGGGTCATTGGAGGGAAGATAACCTGGTCCCGGAGGCTACCGCCATATTGGTGAAAATTTAAAGGCCGTCAGAAAATTTCCGGCTTAAAAAGAAGGATTCCGGTTTAAAATCCGGCTCAAGGGAAAGTTGTCTCCCACAAAGCTTTGAAGCTCTCAATATCCGATTTAAGAATTTCCGGTTCAAAAAGAATTAATCTCTCGCAAGTTCGAGTTCTCAGAAAAATTAAAGGGACCAAAGAGAGTCTGTTGCAAAATCACAACTCAAACATAGGCGCCCATTGAGCACAGCTCAAAAATATTGCTTGGGGGCTCTTTTGTTCTAAAGAACAAAGAGTCTGTAACCTTGTGATAGGCTATAAAAGCCAGGCTTGGAAGCCAGGTGTATTCACCTAAAACCCCGGGTTATCCTGCCTTTTTAAGTAAGTCACTCCGCCCAGGTAATCCTGGAAAGACCCGCCGAACATTTGACAAGTCAATCTTATGCAGACCCTGAACTTGTCAAAGTTAAAACGACGATTGGTTAATGTGAGGTCCATCTTATAAGGTTTGTAAAACGGTTTAACTCAGTGGCCTGGCAGCCCATGAAAAGCCTCGTTTTGGGCCTGGCAGCCCATGAAAAGCCTCGCATCTCGTTTGTTTTTTATTCAACAGATTCTTTCTTTTTGAGGTTTATTTGCTAAGACTTATAAAGCTTTATTGTAAATCATCGGTGTTTATTAACCCGGCTTGGCTTTTGACTATAAGTCGCCAGTATGAGAAATTATCCGGTGTTTATTGACCCAGCCTGGTTTTCGACTATAAGTCGCCAGTGTATGATGAGAAATTATCCGGTGTTTATTAACCCGGCCTGGCTCTGGATTATAAGTCGCCAGTGTATGATGAGAAATTATCCGGTGTTTATTGACTCGGCCTGGTTTTCGACTATAAGTCGCCAGTGTATGATGAGAAATTATCCGGTGTTTATTAACCCGGCCTAGCTCTGGATTATAAGTCGCCAGTGTATGATGAGAAATTATCTGGTGTTTATTAACCCGGCCTGGCTTTGGACTATAAGTCGCCAGTATATGATGATCTTATATATTTGGAAGCGCTGTGCTCTAAGTTTTGGGATATTACCCCTTGCTGCATACGGAGTTGTAAGCCGGCAGTATATGTCAATTGAACAGGGCATTATGCACTCAATCTTTTGGGTTGTAACCCTTACTGCACAGGTATGATAAGCCGGCGGTGTGAGCAAATATCAGAGGTATGATATTTTGTTCTGATTATATACGGTTATGATTAAACCGGCCCTAGCTTTTGACGTTAAGTCGCCAGGGCATATGTTGTTTAAAACTCTGTGCAGGATTTGCAGAGCTATGAATTACATAAATGATTAAGTTCAAGCCCATCATAAAAAGGGTTATCAATTATTGATTTTCGCAAAGGCTATAAGCCGCCGGGTTACAAACATCCTGGATTACAATGGATGCACATTAAGTCGCTATCGGCCAAGAGCCACTGAGTATTTAAACTCCGAATTTACTTGTCAACCGATAAGGTATTCAAATCTTTAATAGCCAAACTTGGCGGTTTGTCATGATGATATTGAATGATTGAGGTTTTCATACCGGATTATATTATTCAAATCTTGAATAGCCAACATGGCTGGATTTTTATTATGGTTATCATGTCATGAGGATATGAATAGTCATGAGGATATGAATAGCATGAGTGATGATTGGAGTTGACCTATACGGGATGATTCTTTCGGTAATATGATGTGATTTGTTTGGAAGACTAGATAGAACGATTGGCATCTCAGAAAATGTGCTCAAGGATAAGATGATAAACGTTCACTCGCACATTAGAATCCTTGAAGCCCTTAAGCCCTACCAAGCCAAAACATGGTCGGATCATGACAATGGGTTTTGGCTCTAGGTCAAGAAGACCTTGGCCAATACTCGATCATGGCCACCACCAATACCCCAACCTACTTTATGTACCCCATGAACAAGTCTTCATGGAGTACTTGGACAAGTTGGTTTTCATCTTTATTTGGTGACCTACTTGCCTACCCGGAGACGGAAGAAGAACCGTTCAGCTGGTTAGGGAACATCTGAAGACCGCCATGTCAAGGAGGAAGAACTATACCAACCACCATCATCAAGAAGTGAACTTCCTCGTCGAAGACCGTGCGTATCTGTAAACCACTCCTCTCAAAGGAACCAAGCATTTCCATGTCAAACAGAAGCTCACACCAAGATTTATAGACCCCCTCCAAGATCACCGCAAGACGAAGAGTAGACGGCTACCAGCTGTTGCTACCACCTGAGTTACCCACTGTGCACAAGTTTCTCCACACGACACAACTCTGGAAGTGTTTCTAACTTCCTAACTAGCCCGATCTCCACAAGGACATCAATTACCGAGCCATCGACCTCCAGCCCAATCTAACCTACTGCAAGAAACCCATTAGCAACCTGGATCAAGCAGAACGCTATACACAAAGCCACACCATCAAGTACTTCAAGGTTCAGTGGAGCACCACACAGAAGCAGAAGCAGTATGAGGACGTGAAGACTACCCAGATCTAAGTTTCTGTATTCCTTTCCGCGCCTAGTTTGGGAATCTCGGGGACGAGATTCTTGTAAGGGGGGTAGGTCTGTCACACCCTGATTTTCATGCCACAACACTTAAGCTAATAAATCATGATAAAAATGTGGTTTGACAAAAACTTTTGAGTGTTTTGGTCTTTGTTTGATTGAATTTTGTCTGCTGTTTGCAAGTGCTCTAAAAATCAAATAAATCCTCCAACTCTTATACTCCTTTTCCTTGATCCAAAACTTTGCCAAATGATCATGCCATGTGTGGGGGGGGGGGGGGGGGGGGGGGGGGGGGGGGGGGGGGGGGGGGGGGGGGGGGGGGGGGGGGGGGGGGGGGGGGGGGGGGGGGGGGGGGGGGGGGGGGGGGGGGGGGGGGGGGGGGGGGGGGGGGGGGGGGGGGGGGGGGGGGGGGGGGGGGGGGGGGGGGGGGGGGGGGGGGGGGGGGGGGGGGGGGGGGGGGGGGGGGGGGGGGGGGGGGGGGGGGGGGGGGGGGGGGGGGGGGGGGGGGGGGGGGGGGGGGGGGGGGGGGGGGGGGGGGGGGGGGGGGGGGGGGGGGGGGGGGGGGGGGGGGGGGGGGGGGGGGGGGGGGGGGGGGGGGGGGGGGGGGGGGGGGGGGGGGGGGGGGGGGGGGGGGGGGGGGGGGGGGGGGGGGGGGGGGGGGGGGGGGGGGGGGGGGGGGGGGGGGGGGGGGGGGGGGGGGGGGGGGGGGGGGGGGGGGGGGGGGGGGGGGGGGGGGGGGGGGGGGGGGGGGGGGGGGGGGGGGGGGGGGGGGGGGGGGGGGGGGGGGGGGGGGGGGGGGGGGGGGGGGGGGGGGGGGGGGGGGGGGGGGGGGGGGGGGGGGGGGGGGGGGGGGGGGGGGGGGGGGGGGGGGGGGGGGGGGGGGGGGGGGGGGGGGGGGGGGGGGGGGGGGGGGGGGGGGGGGGGGGGGGGGGGGGGGGGGGGGGGGGGGGGGGGGGGGGGGGGGGGGGGGGGGGGGGGGGGGGGGGGGGGGGGGGGGGGGGGGGGGGGGGGGGGGGGGGGGGGGGGGGGGGGGGGGGGGGGGGGGGGGGGGGGGGGGGGGGGGGGGGGGGGGGGGGGGGGGGGGGGGGGGGGGGGGGGGGGGGGGGGGGGGGGGGGGGGGGGGGGGGGGGGGGGGGGGGGGGGGGGGGGGGGGGGGGGGGGGGGGGGGGGGGGGGGGGGGGGGGGGGGGGGGGGGGGGGGGGGGGGGGGGGGGGGGGGGGGGGGGGGGGGGGGGGGGGGGGGGGGGGGGGGGGGGGGGGGGGGGGGGGGGGGGGGGGGGGGGGGGGGGGGGGGGGGGGGGGGGGGGGGGGGGGGGGGGGGGGGGGGGGGGGGGGGGGGGGGGGGGGGGGGGGGGGGGGGGGGGGGGGGGGGGGGGGGGGGGGGGGGGGGGGGGGGGGGGGGGGGGGGGGCTCTCTCTTCCTGGCGCCCTACTCCACCCCCACGAGCACCGCAGACAACCCCTCGCTCTCTCTCCTGGCCGCCCGAGCCGTTGCCGCGGCCACCCGTGCGCCGCATCCACGGTGAGCCGCGGGTCGGCTACTTAAGGCCGTTCCAGGCCCTCCTCGCTGCTCCATTTGCTCCCTCTCTCTCCCGAACACCACCCAGGCCGACCCATTCTTCCTCCCGTGCCCTCCATCCACCACCATGGCCGGAGCCTTCCCGTCGGCCTCCACCTAAATTCACGCCCACCACTCCTCTTCCTTCCCTCTAGACCGCACCAGAGCACCTCCACCATCACCGCGGACCCCTCCCGCGCTTCTCCCTCTCCTCCCCGTGGCCATGCCGTCGAGTTCCATCACCACCGCCGGCCTTGCCCACCGCGTCCGAGGATGCGCTCGCGTCTGGCCACCCCTGCGGTTGTGGCGCACCTCGGAGGATGCGGCACACTCTCCTGAGCATGCCGGTACGCCGGGCGTCGCCGGAGGTGGCCGGTACCGCCGGGAAGATCACCGGCGCCCGCTCGGCCTCGCCTCCCCTGCCTTTGCTCTGTTCGAGCGGGAGGTAGGAGACGGCCTGAGCACCGGGCCCCGCTCGTCAGTGACCCGGTGGGTGGGCCCCGCCCGTTTAAGTGGAGACGGACCGGGTGCAACTCGCTTCCCCGGGAGCGAACGCGTACTCGAGCCGGTGCGCCTTCGACGTCGCCCAGCCACCCGCGCGCGGCCGAGCAGCTGGGCCGGCCCGCTGCTATCTCCCGCCTGGCGCGCAAGATAAGGGTAAAACCCATCTACTTTTTCTTTTTCTTTTTCTAGTAAACTTCAAAAATTCACAAATAATTCAAATGGACTCCAAATTTGATGATTCAAATTTCTAGTGGTTCATAAATTTATGCACTATCAGATGATGATATTTGCACATTTTTTCAGAGACCTTACCTTCACAAATATTTATGAAAACCCATTTTTCCTATTTCTGTGATGGACTTTGGAAAATCACAGAGAGCTCATATTTGATCCAAATCCCATGATTCAAATTCCTAGATACCTATAAGATCAAATATTAGTTTCTGAACATTTTTTCCCAATATAATCTGTGCCACATCAAATATTGGTCTATTTATCCATGTATAGCCAACTTTGCAAATTCATAAGAAAATCATTTGAATGCCAAATCTAGTGAAACCAACTCCTAGATGCTTCTAAAATCATTCCCTGATAAATGGGTTCCTTTGCTCATTTTTCAAAATAATTCTTCTGTACACTTCTTGTAAATCCTCAAATCCCTTGATTCCATCATATTGAAATGTTCCAAAATATCCACTGATCCAATTCCAACAAAACCACTTTGGTCATTTTTCATATGACCAGTGGTATCCTAGAAAAGTCCAACTCACATTTTAGAGCACCTTTATTTTTGCCTTGTTGTGTTGCTTATTGTGGTTATTTCCGACGTTAGTTGACGAAGTAGACGGAGTAATGGAGAAGGACCAGAAGACTTGAAGACTCTGATAAACCAGGCAAGCAACCCTTTGACCATGTCTATGAAACCCTTTTTATGCATGTCATATAGCACTTTTGTTGCTTGCATCAGAGTCATGATGATGAGGTGACCTCTTGGGGTGGTTTGCCACCGTTACTTCCTCGTTGATACTTGCATTGTGCATGACCCTACCTTCTTATGAGGGTTATGCCGGTGGGAGTAGATAGGATGCTAAAGTAGTTGCTACGCAAAAAGGGACGGGAATATGCATGGTGATGGAGACAACGTATTTTGAAAAGACTTTTCAAAAACCCCGTCGGGTGCCACTAATGCCCGAGGGAGGATGTGAGCTAGGTTACCACTTGATAAAGAAGTGGTGTACAGGAGCAAGTTGTGTGGGAGTGTTTTCGAAAATGGATTAGATTTAAAATTTGTCGACTGTCCCAACCTTACATGCGCAACCACTATACCCTTATATGGGAAAGGGCATTATTGATTACCTAGGTCGATACTAGCATGGTGCCCACATTACTAGTGACGTGGGTGACATGAGGTCACTCTCGGGACGGGGTCGTGCCAGGTAGGGCGGCCATGACTGTTTTTACAGGGCACCGGACACACCGTTGGTACCCCGTGCTTGTGGTATGTGATGAATATGGGAGCGAGGCTCCACAATTTTAAGATGTGAATGTTGGGCAAGGGGGTTACTACCAATCGAGTGGACTCTATGTTAGTGTCGTCTAGGGAAAGATAGTGATCGGGTGCTTACCCCGGGTACTTGAGGTACCGCGGGTCGTGGATGACACAGAAGTTCCCCGGATCTTGTGGGTAAAGTGTGCAACCTCTGCAGAGTGTAAAACTATTCGAATAGCTGTGTCCACGGTCAAGGACAGTTGGGCGGTGCTGCTTAAACTATGTCCAGAGTTTTACAAACCGCGTGTGTGTGTGTTGATGAAACTATTTGGGTTAAGTCAGATGACTTGACACGATGATCAAGTTGGAGTGGTGTCCAACTCTGCTTATGTTGATATCTGTAACCTGGGGGGGGGGGGGGGGGGGGGGGGGGGGGGGGGGGGGGGGGGGGGGGGGGGGGGGGGGGGGGGGGGGGGGGGGGGGGGGGGGGGGGGGGGGGGGGGGGGGGGGGGGGGGGGGGGGGGGGGGGGGGGGGGGGGGGGGGGGGGGGGGGGGGGGGGGGGGGGGGGGGGGGGGGGGGGGGGGGGGGGGGGGGGGGGGGGGGGGGGGGGGGGGGGGGGGGGGGGGGGGGGGGGGGGGGGGGGGGGGGGGGGGGGGGGGGGGGGGGGGGGGGGGGGGGGGGGGGGGGGGGGGGGGGGGGGGGGGGGGGGGGGGGGGGGGGGGGGGGGGGGGGGGGGGGGGGGGGGGGGGGGGGGGGGGGGGGGGGGGGGGGGGGGGGGGGGGGGGGGGGGGGGGGGGGGGGGGGGGGGGGGGGGGGGGGGGGGGGGGGGGGGGGGGGGGGGGGGGGGGGTGCCCAGGAACCCATCCAACAAGCGCGGTTCCAATGGTAGCTAATCGCACCGCACAAAGAATGAAAAAGAAGCAGCATGAGCTGTATACCCACGAGAACGCGATCAATGACAAATGGCTAAAAATCCTTATGCTCGAAGCAGACCTCAAATCCCGAGGTGCGGCCCCTAAGTCATTCCCGAAAAGGCGGTTGTTACCAAACTTCGACAACAAAGCCGCAGTTAAGGAACCACTCATGCACGGCCATGTAGGCCAAGCTGACCGACCCCCTAGAGGGCAAGATCGGCTAACAGGGGCACCTAAGGCACCCCCTGTTAAAACCCATCCTCACAACAAGACTACGATCGAGCACACCAAGACCTTCGATCTGCGTGATAAGATACAAGCCAATAAGGCACCTTCTCGATCCATCTATGGGTCACAGAGCCGCGCACCAGCCGGTTTGGACGGCTATGATGCTTGTCTGGACATGCATGAAAGAACTCGGGAACAAGTCTGAGCTAGTTCAATGGCTCATGCTCAACCAGACATCGCTCGTTTTTGAGGGCCAGTGCATCCTGTATGTTTTACAGATGAAGTCATGGAGCACCAGTTCCCAGAAGGGTTTAAACCCACAATATCGATCAATATGATGGAACAACTGACCCTACCGTGTGGATAGAGGTTTTCCTCCTGCACATCCACATGGCCCGAGGAGACGACCTCCATGCCATAAAATATCTACCCCTCAAACTCAGAGGACCAGCAAGGCATTGGCTTCACAGCCTCCCTAGAAATTCCATTGGCAGCTTGGAAGAGCTCGAGGAGGCTTTTAGGGCCAATTTCCAGGGTACCTATGTTTGGCCCCCGTATGCCGATGACCTCCAGCCATGTAGTCCAGAAGGAAGGCGAATCAACTCAGAAATTCTGGAATCGATTCTTAACTAAAAAGAATCAGATCGTCGACTGCCCCAACGCCGAAGCAATCGCTTCTTTCTAGCACATCATCTGGGATGAATGGCTTGCGTATCAGCTCGGACAGGACAAGACGAGAACCATGCAGCCCCTACCTCCTTGATGACCCGCTTTTGCGTGGCAAGTACAGCTGGTTGGCCCGCAGCTCCCACAGGAGTGATTCCGGCACCTCGGAAGCGCGTGAGGGCAACAGAAAATCTAGGGGCAACAGAAACAAGCGCCGAGATAAGAACAACAACAATGTCGCCGAGGACCTGACAGTTAACGTAGGGTTTAGTGGCCCATGGGGCAGACCTAAGAAGAGGTCCTTCAAAGGGAACAAGGATGGCCACAACATGTTGGATAAGATACTCGATAGATCCTGCCAGATTCACGACACCATGGACAAGCCCGCCAACCACACCAATCGACATTATTGGGTGTTTAAACAGGCAGGAAAAGCAGTATCCGAGGAGTCCAACAAAAGCCACTCTCGAAGCGACGATGTCAGGGATATACCCCGTGGTATGACCCGGCCGGGCTTGGCGATTCACTGGTGACCCGCCCTGACTTGGCGACTCACTAAGTGACCTGCCCGGATCTCTCCATTTGCTGATGACCCGGTCGAGCCTGGCGACTCATTGGTAACCCGGCGGGCGGGTCAGATGGATGACAAGACTCAACGGCCCATAAGGCGGAACGTGGCGAGTCCGGCTCAGGCTATGGTGGGCCGGTTTAAGAGGAAAGCATAAGGAATATTCCCTTACAAAGGAAGCAAGACTAGGACTCCACTTGTAATAGAGTAATCCTAATCCTAATAGGACTAGTCATGTAAGCCGCCCCTTCACATATATAAGGAGGGGCAGGGCACCCCAAGAGGGACAAGTTTCACAAGTTAGGTTTAGACAGACAAGTCAATAGCTCTCGAGATAGAGCACCCTTGTAATTGTGATCATCATCATCAATATCAATGAAGCAGGATGTAGGCTTTTACCTCCTCCGTGAGGGGCCGAACCTGGGTAAAACCTCGCGTATCTCATCCCACTCAACCCCTGTCAAGCTACCACATAGATGCGTTGGCCTCACGACTAAGTCCTCGTACTAAGGACATCTGCCGTGACAATTCCATGACAGACGACGAGGACGAACCGCGCCGGCCCAACAATGGCGGCCAAAAGCAGTTTTCCTCTGACGTCAAGGACGTTAACATGATCTACACCATGCACATTCCCAAGAAGAAGCAGAACCGTGCACTTTGGGATGTCTACGCCTTGGAGCCTGTAACCCCGAAGTTCAACCCGTGGTCATCTTGCCTGATCACTTTTGACAAAAAGGACCACCCGACCATTATCCGTCATGGCTGGTCGGCAACTCTAGTTCTAGATTCATTTTCGATGGGTTTCACCTAACCCACGTTCTTATGAATGGCGGAAGCAGCCTGAACCTGATCTATGCTGACACGATCAGGAAGATGGGCATTGATTAATCAAGAATCCAACCCAGTAACACCACTTTTAAGGGTGTCTTCCCTAGCATAGAGGCCTGATGCACAAATCCTCTAACATTGGAAGTTGTTTTTGGCTCCCCCAACAATTTCCAAAGTGAGGACTTGATCTTTGATATCGTCCCCTTCCACAATGGCTATCATGCATTGCTTGGCCGTACTGCATTCGCCCCCTTCAATGTGGTGCCGCACTATGCTTACCTAAAACTGAAAATGCCGGGGCCCAATGGCGTTATCACCCTCAATGGTAACATGGAATGCTCCCTCCGTATAGAGCAGCAAAAAACAGTCTACACAGCCAATTCCCATGGAGCCGAGGAAGCAGCCCGATGATCCGCTCAGGAAGATCTACCAGGTTTTTGAAGCGTGTCCGCATCCTCACTCCAGCTTCGGGACACAATCCCATGACCCTAAATAGAGATACGCGCTCCCTAGCTCCCACCTCATGGTACCACACTATGTACCTAGAGTACATAATTTTGCACACAAAATTCCCTGGGATCTTGGGGGAGCACAAAGAAAGGGTGTGTCATCTTGGCTTACCCGAACACACCCAACAGCAGGCGATCTCTTCGGCACAATGAAGGCCTACCAGGAAATATATTTTGATAGCGTCATACTATCACTACGGCCCTAGCCTCACAAGGGGACTCGCATTTAGGATGCGTCAAGCACAACCTAGGCGGAGTAGTCGGCCGTCTTCACACAACCTTGGCATCGACAAGGTAAAGTTGGTCAACAGCACGGAGGCGCAGACATGCGGCAGGGAAAAGACATGGGTGAACCGCCCGGTTCATAGCCCTGTATCATAACTCAGTTACCATTTTCTTTCCTTTTTTACATAGTCTCTGTTTTGATTATGGTTCTTCCATGTAAGCAGCTAGGCATGTATGATCAAGCCCCATGAATGATAAATCATGCCTTTTTTTGGTCCCAGTACAACTTTGAATGTCATGTTTCTTCTCTGGCCTTTCGCCTCACAGCAATAGATACAGAAGAGCTCAGCTTTCGACCGGGGGCTTGGGTTTAGAACCAATCTTATGCTCACGTCCGAAAATTGTTCGGTGTCTCGGATATAGAATTATGCATGTGTTTTGAACTGTGATTTTGGTTAATGATTAGGTTGCCTGGCTCCTGTGTTTACCTCCTACGTCCCGCTATGTTCGGCAAGGAGTGTAAAGGGAGAACCACTGTGATTGTACTTCCAGCTCGAATGGTCAAGTGCTTCAGTGGAGAAACCCAAAAATTGACTGTTACAATAAGCACAAACTGGTCAGCAAACTGAAGATAGTGTCAAACTAAAAGCCGCCAGGGGTTATGCCGTGATAAATGAAGGGTCCTTGTCACAAGGACTATGGTGTTAAGCTAGGTGTACTCCGGTTGAGCTGGTCACCACTTCGCCGGGAGGTAGTTAAATTACCCCACATATCGAGCTCCTATGACTAAGTGAAAGTTATCAAGCCTTTATAGTCTGATTGCCTAGTTTCTCTAAACACACCACCGCCTTTGGGCCCCGAGACATCGGCTAATGGTGTACATGTTTTAAAGAAACAACTGTCGGGCCCGTGGGGCAAGGGGTACCCAGGCCCGTCTGCCTGCGGCCCAGTGCGCGGGGCTACAAAGGGGCCCAAGCAGGCCCACCTTTGGACTTCACGAGCCCGGCCCTCGCGAGGCGCACGTCAGCGAAAGCCTCACGAGGCCCTCTCACGGGGCAGCTTCTAGAGGCTGCCTCCCGAGGCCCCACGCGGAGGCGTGCAGACCAAGGATCAGATGGAGGAGTCATGCGGCCCTGTGCCTCCACGTGGGTGACACGCGTGACGACGAGCGGAGCCAGAGAGGCGCCAGCAAGCGCGGATGAGGAGGCTTTCCTCTTTCATGCTAAGGGATCATGGACGGAGCATCGATTCCCGAAGCAATCCCCAAAGGTTGCCACTTTGGTGCAAGAAGACCAGGACAATGGGCTTGCCAGGACAGAGGTCATCACCGAGCCCACCAGCGCGTCATGGCAGGAAGCTTTAGCAGGCGAAGACCACCTTTAGTCAGGATAAGTTGTACTCCTGTTCCCCTTCCAAATTGTCCGTTGTGGCAACCCTTCCCTCCTAGTTTTTCGGGGAAGAGGACCAAGGCCAGTATAAGTATAGGTTTGGCGCCACCGTAGAGGGGATCCGATCAGGCCGGGATGGCAGATCGAATCCTTCGGAAGCCTAATACTTTCCCTTGTACTCTCATACTCATCCTCCCTCGCGAGGCAATCCATACACAAAGCTGGAGTAGGGTCTTACACCGCAAGGTTGCCCGAACCTGGGTAAACTGTTGTGTTTGTGTTTATCTTTCCTCTCGCTCGAGCATGCCGAAGCATCGCCGTGAGGTAGTGAGCAGCGAGTTGGGGCTTAGCGAGGTTCTGTGAGCACACCCCAGAGTTTGAACCTTTCTTGGGTCCTCGGACAGCGATTCTGACATTTGGCACACCAGGTAGGGGTTGTCGAAGTTCTTCCGCTTCGCTCCGGTTCCTGCTCCACCGTCTCCATGGCCGACGCTCGTCGTGTTCGCGCCGAGCGCCAGGCAGCTCGCGTCACCCAGACGGAGCCCGTGGGCCGTGGCAACTGCCGCCACTCCACCTCGGCCATGACCAACGCTGTCACTGACCCCGCTGCCCGCGAGCAACAGAGCTCCTCCCTGCCCCCCTTCGTGCAGCACGACAGCCACGCTGCTACACCTTCGGTCGCCGCCGCTACAGCCTCATCCTCCCACGCTCGCCGCGCTGCTCATGGCACGCGAACTGCTACACTACCGCCCTGCCGATGAAGGCTACGACGCCTGGCTTGGCCACATCACTAAGCTCATTAATGCCGCGGGCGAGGCCCGACGCCCTCCCACTCGCTCTGTCCTCCGCCGTCTCACGCTTGCGACATGGCGCACGGTGCGCCTTCGCCTCCTCCCCTGTGCGATGACAACATCGAGTGCCAGCACGACGCGCAGCCACGTGACCCACCGTGTGGAGCGTCTGCGCCAGCCTGAGATGGGGCTAGCTACCAGATTGTGCACCGTGCGCCACTTGACGCGCGTGCGCCCCCCGAGCCGCAGCGCCAGTGATACGTCTCCAACGTATCTATAATTTATGAAGAATTCATGCCATGTTTACAATAGTTTTATATGATTTTGGTATGATTTGATTAGA
>JAAAWM010008611.1:0-15353 GCA_036873465.1 Thinopyrum obtusiflorum
TTAGTTTAGCAAGCATAGGATCATCTATATCATCATCCTCATAACTATCCTCCGCATCAAGATACTCATCATTAGGAGTAGGATGAGTGAAAAGAGGAGGGTTTGATCGTGGGGTTACCTTGACCTTGTCAGGAGAGTGTTGGTCCCCACCATCTTCTACCACAGCCTTTGCCATGAGGCACTTGTGAGCGTTGCCCTTGTAGTCCTTCATGTAGTTGTAGGTGACAACATCACCACTCTTGTTGACTAGCCTCAATGTGTTTTGAGAATCTTGAGCAACTCCGGCAACACCACTAACATCATCTGGATCGGATTCTTCTTGAGCAACCATTGCTTTCCCATCTCTCTTCTTGAGCTTGGAGTTCAAAGGATTTGGCAACTTCTTCTTGGGAAAGGTCTTGGGAAACCTTGGTTTATCCTCTCTCTTCTCATAAGGGCACTCGTTGGAGAAGTGGTTGGTTTCTTCACAGTTGTAGCATTTTCTTACTTTCTTCTTTTGAAATCTTCCCTTGAATTTTCCCACGCTAAACTTCTTGACAAAGAGAGCCATGTCTTCATATGAAGGGCCCTCATCGGATTCAACCTCATCACCATCTTCATCATCATCATCTTCTTCTTCTTCTTCACTTTGCTCATCTTCACATACATGCTTGGCCTTCAATGCAAGATTGATCTTTGATGTTGGAGTACCATGCATGGCAAGATGTTTTGTAGCATTTGCCTTTGACTCTTCAAATATTTGGAAAGTGGATATGATGTCATATGTAGTCATTTCCTTGAAGGCATGGTGTTGTCTTATGTCCCACACCATTTGATGGTGATATGGGGCAAGAGCATGAAGCAACTTGTCCACAAGGAATCGCTTAGTCATGTTGAATCCATCTTGTGTCTTGTCACACTCACACAACTCAATGTCAGCGGTGAGAGTCATGAGACGCTCAAGGAGTTGATTGGGAGTTTCACCTTTCTCCATACAAAATTTTTGTAATTGCCCCTTGGCAACTTCATATTGAGCACTCTGGAGGGTGGAGGTACCGGTCTTGGATCTTATAATACTTTCCCATAGTTCCTTGGCACTTGTGATGTGTATGACAGGTCTCCTTTGCTTTTCAACCATACCTCTCCTTATACACATGATTGCAGTGTCATTGAGATTCTTGTCATAAATTTCTCTTGGTGTAGGATTCTTTGGATCAACCACATGGTAACCATACTCCAAGATCTCCAACATCTCATCGTTTCCATATCGAAGATGATCCTGCATAGCAACTCTCCACAAGGCAAAATCGGAAGTGGCATCAAGTAAAGGTGGTTTGCCTTGAGGGTTATATTTCGGTTTCTCAACTTGGGGTCTTGCATAAAGCCAAGGAACACTGGAGTGTTCATTGCTAGGAGGTTGTTGACCAAGTGACGGAGTAGGCACAGTTGGCCTCGAAGCCGCACCACCTGAAAGTGGTGCAAGCACCGTGGACAACGTGGCTATTCTCATTTGGACCAAGGCCTCAAGAGAAGCATCATGCTCCTCTTTTTGCTTAGCAAGGGCCCGTTCCAGATCCTTAGAAGTAAAGGACTTGACTTCTGAAGAAGCCTTGCCTTTATCCTTCGGATCTGCAACACAGGGAGTCCCATCGGGGTTCATCTCGCTCTAGGGCGGTTAAGCCACAAGAATAGAGCACGAGGCTCTGATACCAATTGAAAGGATCGAGATGGACCTAGGGGGGTGAATAGGTACAATTACAAATTTTAATTATTACTTAGCAATTTTAGGCAATAATGCAGAATATGAAGATGAGCCTAACAATTGCAAGTGTGATGCTAGGCGCTAAGCAAGACAAACAAGTAACACAAGTATGTAAGTAAGTAAGCACAATATGATATAAGTAATTGCTAAGAGACAAGTAACCACAAGTAGAGAGTTAGGGTTAGGGATAACCGCAACTCCGAGAGACGAGGATGTATGCCGATGTTCACTTCCTTGGAGGGAAGCTACGTCACCATTGTCGGATCACGGGTTCCGGCAAAACCCTCAAGGTTTGAACACTGGGGTGCGCGCGGAGATTTCCTCCCTACCGATCTACGCCCTAGCTCACTAAGATCTCGCGGACGAACTCGACGAACTCACAGCACAAAGGACACGGGGTTTATACTGGTTTGGGCCACCGTTGTGGTGTAATACCCTACTCCAGTGTGGTGGTGGTGGATTGCCTGGGGGGGGGGGGGGGGGGGGGGGGGGGGGGGGGGGGGGGGGGGGGGGGGGGGGGGGGGGGGGGGGGGGGGGGGGGGGGGGGGGGGGGGGGGGGGGGGGGGGGGGGGGGGGGGGGGGGGGGGGGGGGGGGGGGGGGGGGGGGGGGGGGGGGGGGGGGGGGGGGGGGGGGGGGGGGGGGGGGGGGGGGGGGGGGGGGGGGGGGGGGGGGGGGGGGGGGGGGGGGGGGGGGGGGGGGGGGGGGGGGGGGGGGGGGGGGGGGGGGGGGGGGGGGGGGGGGGGGGGGGGGGGGGGGGGGGGGGTGCGTGAAAGAATTGCACTCCGGATTGCAAGATGAAGAAAACTTGAGCTCCTTAGAAAAGAATCTCGATGAATACTTCGAGAAGGAATATAAATCCTTGATGAACCATCATGTAGAACTTTCATGAGAACTCCGGAAATAAAAGAAATGATCAATCGAAATGGAGGATGAAAAGAATAAGGTTGAAGCCTTGCAATGATTTAAATGAATCTCCGTGTAGATGTAATTGAAAAAGGTTGGAACTCCGGGAAAAGGAGAAGATGAAACAATTGAAATCAGGAATTTGATAAGCCTCCGGAATAAGAAATTAATCACTTGGATGAAACAAGAATAAGAATTACATTATACTTATCCTTCACCAATAAAATTGATGAAAAGCAGTGTATTTGACATACTACTTATTCTTGTAGAAAGGATTAAGATAGATATGGAGCAAACTTGGGAAGGTCTTCTATGAACCACCGGTAGGATTGAAATAATGAATAAATTGATATGATAACGAAGGAAGAGAAAACTGTTGAATGAACCACCGGTAAAATTTGGGGAATGATAGCTGAAAGCTGAGAATGAATAATTCTGAGATGATGGGCTTCGTAGAAAAACAAACTGAAATACTCTTGAAATGCTCCGGATGGGTGAAAAGAAATACTGACAATCGAAGATAATTATGAGAGGATGGCAAAAGGCTAGAACCATGAATCTTCGAGAGAACGGACCAAGATTTGAGAGAAACTCTTCTTCGGTCTTCAACTGTAGAGAATGACGATGATAAAGACCACCATGGATTGTTGAGGTACTCCGGAATTAAAATTGGAAAGGTTGAACCAATGATGAAAAGAATTTGAAAGATCTTGGAGGGGGGGGGGGGGGGGGGGGGGGGGGGGGGGGGGGGGGGGGGGGGGGGGGGGGGGGGGGGGGGGGGGGGGGGGGGGGGGGGGGGGGGGGGGGGGGGGGGGGGGGGGGGGGGGGGGGGGGGGGGGGGGGGGGGGGGGGGGGGGGGGGGGGGGGGGGGGGGGGGGGGGGGGGGGGGGGGGGGGGGGGGGGGGGGGGGGGGGGGGGGGGGGGGGGGGGGGGGGGGGGGGGGGGGGGGGGGGGGGGGGGGGGGGGGGGGGGGGGGGGGGGGGGGGGGGGGGGGGGGGGGGGGGGGGGGGGGGGGGGGGGGGGGGGGGGGGGGGGGGGGGGGGGGGGGGGGGGGGGGGGGGGGGGGGGGGGGGGGGGGGGGGGGGGGGGGGGGGGGGGGGGGGGGGGGGGGGGGGGGGGGGGGGGGGGGGGGGGGGGGGGGGGGGGGGGGGGGGGGGGGGGGGGGGGGGGGGGGGGGGGGGGGGGGGGGGGGGGGGGGGGGGGGGGGGGGGGGGGGGGGGGGGGGGGGGGGGGGGGGGGGGGGGGGGGGGGGGGGGGGGGGGGGGGGGGGGGGGGGGGGGGGGGGGGGGGGGGGGGGGGGGGGGGGGGGGGGGGGGGGGGGGGGGGGGGGGGGGGGGGGGGGGGGGGGGGGGGGGGGGGGGGGGGGGGGGGGGGGGGGGGGGGGGGGGGGGGGGGGGGGGGGGGGGGGGGGGGGGGGGGGGGGGGGGGGGGGGGGGGGGGGGGGGGGGGGGGGGGGGGGGGGGGGGGGGGGGGGGGGGGGGGGGGGGGGGGGGGGGGGGGGGGGGGGGGGGGGGGGGGGGGGGGGGGGGGGGGGGGGGGGGGGGGGGGGGGGGGGGGGGGGGGGGGGGGGGGGGGGGGGGGGGGGGGGGGGGGGGGGGGGGGGGGGGGGGGGGGGGGGGGGGGGGGGGGGGGGGGGGGGGGGGGGGGGGGGGGGGGGGGGGGGGGGGGGGGGGGGGGGGGGGGGGGGGGGGGGGGGGGGGGGGGGGGGGGGGGGGGGGGGGGGGGGGGGGGGGGGGGGGGGGGGGGGGGGGGGGGGGGGGGGGGGGGGGGGGGGGGGGGGGGGGGGGGGGGGGGGGGGGGGGGGGGGGGGGGGGGGGGGGGGGGGGGGGGGGGGGGGGGGGGGGGGGGGGGGGGGGGGGGGGGGGGGGGGGGGGGGGGGGGGGGGGGGGGGGGGGGGGGGGGGGGGGGGGGGGGGGGGGGGGGGGGGGGGGGGGGGGGGGGGGGGGGGGGGGGGGGGGGGGGGGGGGGGGGGGGGGGGGGGGGGGGGGGGGGGGGGGGGGGGGGGGGGGGGGGGGGGGGGGGGGGGGGGGGGGGGGGGGGGGGGGGGGGGGGGGGGGGGGGGGGGGGGGGGGGGGGGGGGGGGGGGGGGGGGGGGGGGGGGGGGGGGGGGGGGGGGGGGGGGGGGGGGGGGGGGGGGGGGGGGGGGGGGGGGGGGGGGGGGGGGGGGGGGGGGGGGGGGGGGGGGGGGGGGGGGGGGGGGGGGGGGGGGGGGGGGGGGGGGGGGGGGGGGGGGGGGGGGGGGGGGGGGGATATTTCACCTAAAGCTTTCCCTAAGGATTGTTGCTATTTATGGTGCTTATAAATGACCCAAGTTCTTCATTTATCCTCCCGATGAAATAAGCTTCTCAATTCCTTGTTGATATCAATCCAATCCATTGTTTTTCGTTAGTGGCAGGTTGTCACCTCATAATTTTGAGATGCTTTCCGTAAGCCCACTATAAGCTTATTCGTTTCGTTGGAGTTTTCCAACAACTCCGTTATAATCTTCTTCGAAGGGTGCTTTCCAAACTCATTGGTGGTACAAGTTGGCATTTTCTTCCCCATTCTGTTATTGTAATGGTATATCTTCTATTCTTTCTTCCGGAGGCATTGTGATGTTGCTCTCTTCGACCCATCATCTTGCTTTGTCAAGATCATGTTCAATTCCTTCCATTTACAGTCAGAGTGCTGCCCAAATTATATCATTCTTATTCCTTCTCTATCTTGTTTTAACCGGAGTGTTGTGTCTATCATTCCTCTTCTAACCGGAGTCTCATCCAAGTGCTTTCATTTTGCCAAGTTCATATTATTGCCTTCCATTTCCAACCGGAGTGTTGTTGTAACTGATCCTTATCGTTCCTTATACATCTCGTTTCAACCGGAGTCCTTGCGTGTACTTCTTGGCCATTGCAACCCTTTTCTTATTTCTTTCAACCTTCAGGTTCTCATCGTGTTCCTGGCTCCTCTTTTCTAACGGAGTGTCTTCAACTTTGTTCATCTTCGTTGTATTCTTTCTTTCAATTTGTTCAACCTCACAAGGTTCTTTGGCCTCACTCATTTGTCAAAGAAGCAACTTAGTTTTACCTCTTCTCTTCCTCTTCCGTTTCTCTCCGGTGCCATCCTAGATCTCGGGACGAGATCCTCTTGTAGTGGTGGAGTGTTGTAACGCCCCGAGACCATTGCGCCAGGTGTCTTCCAGTTATTCGTTGTCGTTGCCTTGTCATTTGCTTGCGTGTCGCATCTTGCCATGTCATCATGTGCATTGTATCATCATGTTTTCAAAACTTGCATCCGTCCCGGCCTCCCTGTTTCTTCCTTTGTCCGTTCTGAGTCCAGACACACCTGCATGCGCCCGCGGCATGTGGGGGGGGGGGGGGGGGGGGGGGGGGGGGGGGGGGGGGGGGGGGGGGGGGGGGGGGGGGGGGGGGGGGGGGGGGGGGGGGGGGGGGGGGGGGGGGGGGGGGGGGGGGGGGGGGGGGGGGGGGGGGGGGGGGGGGGGGGGGGGGGGGGGGGGGGGGGGGGGGGGGGGGGGGGGGGGGGGGGGGGGGGGGGGGGGGGGGGGGGGGGGGGGGGGGGGGGGGGGGGGGGGGGGGGGGGGGGGGGGGGGGGGGGGGGGGGGGGGGGGGGGGGGGGGGGGGGGGGGGGGGGGGGGGGGGGGGGGGGGGGGGGGGGGGGGGGGGGGGGGGGGGGGGGGGGGGGGGGGGGGGGGGGGGGGGGGGGGGGGGGGGGGGGGGGGGGGGGGGGGGGGCATTTTTTGGGACTAACCTATTGACATAGTGCCCAGTGCTAGTTGTTGTTTTTTGCTTGTTTTTTACTTCACAGAAAATCAATACCAAACGGAGTCCAAACGCAGCAAAACTTTTTGGTGATTTTTTCTAGACCAGAAGACACCTGTTGGGCGAAAGAAGTACCAGAGGGGGGCTCCGAGGGGAGCACAACCCACCTGGGCGCGCCTGGGGGCCTAGGCGTGTCCTGGTGGGTTGTGCCCACCTCAGCCACCTCCCGCACCGCCTCTTTGCTCTATAAATACCCCAATATTCCCGAAACCCTAGGGGAGTCGACGAAAAACAATTCCTGTCGTCACAAGTTCCAGAAACCACAGATCCAATCTAGACACCATCATGGAGGGGTTCATCATCCTCATTGGTGCTCCTCCGATGATGCGTGAGTAGTTCATTGTAGACCTACGGGTCCGTAGTTAGTAGCTAGATGGCTTCCTCTCTCTCTTTTTGATTCTCAATACAATGGTCTCTTGGAGATCTATTTGATGTAACGGGGGGGGGGGGGGGGGGGGGGGGGGGGGGGGGGGGGGGGGGGGGGGGGGGGGGGGGGGGGGGGGGGGGGGGGGGGGGGGGGGGGGGGGGGGGGGGGGGGGGGGGGGGGGGGGGGGGGGGGGGGGGGGGGGGGGGGGGGGGGGGGGGGGGGGGGGGGGGGGGGGGGGGGGGGGGGGGGGGGGGGGGGGGGGGGGGGGGGGGGGGGGGGGGGGGGGGGGGGGGGGGGGGGGGGGGGGGGGGGGGGGGGGGGGGGGGGGGGGGGGGGGGGGGGGGGGGGGGATACATATGTGTCATTTCCCCTTCTGTCACTGGGATTGAGCACCGTAAGATCACCCATCACAAAGCACCTCTTCCCATGGCAAGAAAAATCGATCTAGTCGGCCTAACTAAACCAAAGATTCGAAGAAGAAATACGAGGCTATAAGTAATCTTGCATATAAGAGATCAAATAAACTCAAATAACTTTCATGGATAAAAACATAGATCTGATCATAAACTCAAAGTTAATCGGATCCCAACAAACACACCTCAAAAAGAGTTACATCAAATAGGTCTCCAAGAGACCATTGTATTGAGAATCAAAAGAGAGAGAGGAAGCCATCTAGCTACTAACTACGGACCTGAAGGTCTACAATGAACTACCCACGCATCATTGGAGAGGCACCAATGAGGATGATGAACCCCTCCGTGATGGTGTCTAGATTGGATCTGTGGTTTTTGGAACTTGCGGTGGCTGGAATTGTGTTTCGTTGACTCCCCTATGGATTTTGGATTTTTGGGGTATTTATAGAGCAAAGAAGCGGTGCGGGAGGAGGCCGAGGTGGACACAACCCACCTGGGCGCGCCTGGGCCCCCAGGCGCGCCCTGGTGGGTTGTGCTCCCCTCGGAGCCCCCCTCTAGTACTTCTTTGGCCCAACAGGTGTCTTCTGGTCCAGAAAGAATCTCCAAAAAGTTTCACTGCGTTTGGACTCCATTTGGTATTGATTTTCTGCGAAGTAAAAAACAAGCAAAAACCAGCAACTGGCACTGGGCACTATGTCAATAGGTTAGTCCCAAAAAATGATATAAAGTTGCTATAAAATGATTGTAAAACATCCAAGAATAATAATATAACAGCATGGAACAATAAAAATTATAGATACGTTGGAGACGTATCAGCATCCCCAAGCTTAATTCCTGCTCGTCCTCGAGTAGGTAAATGATAAAAACATATTTTTTGATGTGGAATGCTGCCTAACATTTTCATCACATATTCTTTTCTTTTGTAGCATGGACATTTGGACTTTTATATGATGGGGGGGGGGGGGGGGGGGGGGGGGGATAATACTTCAAGCATACTAACAAAGCAATCATGTCTTCTCAAAATAACATGGGCAAAGAAAGTTCATCCCTACAAAATCATATAGTTTAGTCATGCTCCATTTTCGTCACACAAGAATGCTCTCATCATGCACAACCCCGATGACAAGTCAAGCAATTGTTTCATACTTTAGTAATCTCAAACTTTTTCAACTTTCACGCAATACATGAGCGTGAGCCATGGATATAGCACTATGGGTGGAATAGAATAATATGATGGGGGTTATGTGGAGAAGACAAGAAAGGAGAAAGTCTCACATTGACGCGGCTAATCAATGGGCTAGGGAGATGCCCATCAATTGATGTCAATGCAAGTAGTAGGGATTGCCATGCAACAGATTCACTAGAGCTATAAATGTATGAAAGCTCAACAAAAGAAACTAAGTGGGTGTGCATCCAACTTGCTTGCTCACGAAGACCTAGGGCATTTGAGGAAGCCCATTGTTGGAATATACAAGCCAAGTTCTATAATGAAAATTCCTACTAGTATATGAAAGTGACAAAACAAGAGACTCTCTATCATAAAGGATCATGGTGCTACTTTGAAGCACAAGTGTGGAAAAGGGATAGTAGCATTGCCCCATTTTATTTTTTTTATTTTTCTTCTTTTTTTGGGCCTTTCCTTTTTTTTATTTGGCCTTTCTTCTTTTTTTTATTTGGGACAATGCTCTATTAATGATGATCATCACACTTCTATGGGGGGGGGGGGGGGGGGGGGGGGGGGGGGGGGGGGGGGGGGGGGGGGGGGGGGGGGGGGGGGGGGGGGGGGGGGGGGGGGGGGGGGGGGGGGGGGGGGGGGGGGGGGGGGGGGGGGGGGGGGGGGGGGGGGGGGGGGGGGGGGGGGGGGGGGGGGGGGGGGGGGGGGGGGGGGGGGGGGGGGGGGGGGGGGGGGGGGGGGGGGGGGGGGGGGGGGGGGGGGGGGGGGGGGGGGGGGGGGGGGGGGGGGGGGGGGGGGGGGGGGGGGGGGGGGGGGGGGGGGGGGGGGGGGGGGGGGGGGGGGGGGGGGGGGGGGGGGGGGGGGGGGGGGGGGGGGGGGGGGGGGGGGGGGGGGGGGGGGGGGGGGGGGGGGGGGGGGGGGGGGGGGGGGGGGGGGGGGGGGGGGGGGGGGGGGGGGGGGGGGGGGGGGGGGGGGGGGGGGGGGGGGGGGGGGGGGGGGGGGGGGGGGGGGGGGGGGGGGGGGGGGGGGGGGGGGGGGGGGGGGGGGGGGGGGGGGGGGGGGGGGGGGGGGGGGGGGGGGGGGGGGGGGGGGGGGGGGGGGGGGGGGGGGGGGGGGGGGGGGGGGGGGGGGGGGGGGGGGGGGGGGGGGGGGGGGGGGGGGGGGGGGGGGGGGGGGGGGGGGGGGGGGGGGGGGGGGGGGGGGGGGGGGGGGGGGGGGGGGGGGGGGGGGGGGGGGGGGGGGGGGGGGGGGGGGGGGGGGGGGGGGGGGGGGGGGGGGGGGGGGGGGGGGGGGGGGGGGGGGGGGGGGGGGGGGGGGGGGGGGGGGGGGGGGGGGGGGGGGGGGGGGGGGGGGGGGGGGGGGGGGGGGGGGGGGGGGGGGGGGGGGGGGGGGGGGGGGGGGGGGGGGGGGGGGGGGGGGGGGGGGGGGGGGGGGGGGGGGGGGGGGGGGGGGGGGGGGAACCACCACCATGCTCTAAAAAGATACAAGTGAAGCACTAGAGCAACAACAAACTACTCCGAAAGATATAAGTGAAGATCAATGAGTAGTCGAATAATTATGCAACTATATGAAGACTCTCTAAAATTTAAGAATTTCATATCTTGGTATTTTATTCCAACAGCAAGCAAAACAAAAGAAAATAAAATGACGCTCCAAGCAAAACACATATCATGTGGCGAATAAAAATATAGCTCTAAGTAAAGTTACCGATGAACGAACACGAAAGAGGGGATGCCTTCCGGGGCATCCCCTCGCTTAGGCTCTTGGTTTTCCTTAAATATTATCTTGGGGTGTCTTCGGCATCCCCAAGCTTAGGCTCTTGCCACTCCTTATTCCATAGTCCATCAAATCTTTACCCAAAACTTGAAAACTTCACAACACAAAACTTAACAGAAAACTCGTAACCTCCGTTAGTATAAGTAAATAAATCACCACTTAGGTACTGTTGTGAACTCATTCTTTATTTATATTGGTGTAATATATACTGTATTCCAACTTCTCTATGGTTCATACCTTCCGATACTACTCATAGATTCATCAAAATAAGCAAACAACACATAGAAAACAGAATCTATCAAAAACAGAACAATCTGTAGTAATCTGGATCAAACATATACTTCTGGAACCTCAAAAATTCTAAAATAAATTACTGGACGTGAGGAATTTATCTATTAATCATCTGAAAAAATAATTAACTAAATATCACTCTCCAATAAAAAATGGCAGAAATTCTCATGAGCGCTAAAGTTTCTGTTTTTTACAGCAAGATCAACAAGACTTTCCCCAAGTCTTCCCAACGGTTCTACTTGGCACAAACACTAATTAAAACATAAAAACTCAATCATAACAGAGGCTAGATGATTAATTTATTACTAAACAGGAACAAAAATAAAGTTGGGTTGCCTCCCAACAAGCGCTATCGTTTAACGCCCCTACCTAGGCATGATGATTTCAACGATGCGGGGGGGGGGGGGGGGGGGGGGGGGGGGGGGGGGGGGGGGGGGGGGGGGGGGGGGGGGGGGGGGGGGGGGGGGGGGGGGGGGGGGGGGGGGGGGGGGGGGGGGGGGGGGGGGGGGGGGGGGGGGGGGGGGGGGGGGGGGGGGGGGGGGGGGGGGGGGGGGGGGGGGGGGGGGGGGGGGGGGGGGGGGGGGGGGGGGGGGGGGGGGGGGGGGGGGGGGGGGGGGGGGGGGGGGGGGGGGGGGGGGGGGGGGGGGGGGGGGGGGGGGGGGGGGGGGGGGGGGGGGGGGGGGGGGGGGGGGGGGGGGGGGGGGGGGGGGGGGGGGGGGGGGGGGGGGGGGGGGGGGGGGGGGGGGGGGGGGGGGGGGGGGGGGGGGGGGGGGGGGGGGGGGGGGGGGGGGGGGGGGGGGGGGGGGGGGGGGGGGGGGGGGGGGGGGGGGGGGGGGGGGGGGGGGGGGGGGGGGGGGGGGGGGGGGGGGGGGGGGGGGGGGGGGGGGGGGGGGGGGGGGGGGGGGGGGGGGGGGGGGGGGGGGGGGGGGGGGGGGGGGGGGGGGGGGGGGGGGGGGGGGGGGGGGGGGGGGGGGGGGGGGGGGGGGGGGGGGGGGGGGGGGGGGGGGGGGGGGGGGGGGGGGGGGGGGGGGGGGGGGGGGGGGGGGGGGGGGGGGGGGGGGGGGGGGGGGGGGCAAGAGGCATAAGTATTTGGAAACTAAATGGTTGCAAGAAAGGCTAGATGCTTCTGCTAAAAATTTAAAATTTCTTTGCCATCCTTTTGAACTTTGCAATGAACGTGATCATTTAAATCCCCAATGCAAATTGTTTCATGATCGTATCGTGTCCAAAAATTGTGATGACTTGATTTCCCTTGAGCATCATAATGAACTTAGTTTGCTTGTGGGTTATGAAGAAATGAAACGTATAACTAAGGATCTTCCAGAATTTATCCTTGATAAAGTTCTTGATTTTGATCTAGAAGAAATTTTTATGTATTGTGCGGTGAATTGCATTGAAAATCCTTATATTGCCAATTACATAAAGACAAAAAAACAAATAGAAGATGAAGACAATACTAATGAAAGGGAAGAGACTTCCCAATATTCTCCTATTATTTCTTATGATGAATCAGGTAACGAGGAGGAGCCTTCTATTCAACCAATCTCATTAATAAGGAGCTCCAAAAAGAGGATTAAACCCACACATGATGTGAAGAAGAAAAAGAAAAGACGGATAAGCAAAGGTGAAAAGGTATCCCTCCCAAATGATGTTGCTCCTATTACTCATTGTGATGATGATAATTGCTATACTATTGGTGCTATCCATACTATTAATGATGAGAGTGATTATGCTTATGATATCAAAAGGCCCAAGCTTGGGGATGCTATGTTTGATGAGAATGACATGTTTGAGAATATATTTGCTGCAATTAATGTTTGTCCCAAGCTTGGGGATGCTATGTTTAATGAAGATGATATTTTTAGCCTCCCAGGTTTTGATATGCAAATTTGTTATGATGATAGCATGCCTCCTATTTATGATGATTATATTGATGAAAGTGGGTTTGGAAGAGTGTCAACTTTAGGAAGTAATGATCCCACTATTTTGGAGGGTGTTGAATCTTATTGTGACAATTATGAAAGTGGATTTGGAGAGGTCATGACTTTATTTAGTAATGATTCCACTATCTTGGAAGAGGTTTCAATTGATTATGATGAGAACAAAGTTGCTACTTATGATGATTATTGTGATGACACTTATGCTATAAAAAGTAGTGATGATTATATTTATAAAACTTGTCATGATTATGATTACCCTTTTTCTGAACATTACTCTTTTAATATGGAAACAATTTATAGTATTCGAGTTTCTTATGATACTCCCACTATTCCGAATGAGAAGAATTTTGCTTGTGTGGAGAGTAGTAAATTTTCTATGCTTGTAGATCATGAAAAGAATGCTTTATGTGATGGTTATATTGTTGAATTCATTCATGATGCTACTGAAAATTATTATGAGGGAGAAACATATGCTTGTAGGAATTGCAATAATATCAAGTTTCCTCTCTATGTGCTTAAAGTTTTGAAGTTATGCTTGTTTTGCCTTCCTATGCTAGTTGATTATTGTTCCCATAAGTTGTTTGCTCACAAAATTCCTATGAATAGGAAGTGGGTTAGACTTAAATGTGCTAGTCATATTCTTCATGATGCTCTCTTTATGTTTCAAATCTTATCTTTTATGTGAGCATCATTGAAATCATCATGCCTAGCTAGGGGCGTTAAACGTTAGCGCTTGTTGGGAGGCAACCCAATTTTACTTTTGTTTCTTGCTTTTTGTTCCTGTTTAGTAATAAATAATCTATCTAGCCTCTGGTTAGATGTGGTTTTATGTTTTAATTAGTGTTTGTGCCAAGTAAGACCTATAGGATCTTCTTGGATGATAATTATTTGATCTTGCTGAAAAAGACAGAAACTTTCTGCTCACGATTTTTTTTTTAAAAATCACCAGAAAGTGATAAAATACTGATTCCAATTGAAGTAGATCAATAATCAAATTATATAGGTCTTCCTATTTTGGCAGATTTTTCTGAGTTCCATAAGTATACGTTTGATACAGATTACTACAGACTGTTCTGTTTTTGACAGATTCTGTTTTTTGTGTGTTGTTTGCTTATTTTGATGAATCTATGGCTAGTAATGGAGTTTATGAACCATAAATAAGTTGGAATACAGTATATATTACACAAATATGAATTTAGAATGAGTTCACAACAGTATCTAAGTGGTGATTTATTTTCTTATACTAACAGAGCTTACGAGTTTTCTGTTAAGTTTTGTGTTGTGAAGTTTTCAAGTTTTGGGTAAAGATTCGATGGACTATGGAATAAGGAGTGGCAAGAGCCTAAGCTTGGGGATGCCCAAGGCACCCCAAGGTAATATTCAAGGACAACCAAGAGCCTAAGCTTGGGGATGCCCCGGAAGGCATCCCCTCTTTCGTCTTCGTTCATCGGTAACTTTACTTGGAGCTATATTTTTCTTCACCACATGATATGTGTTTTGCTTGGAGCGTCATTTTATTTTCTTTTGTTTTGCTTGCTGTTTGAATAAAATACCAAGATCTAAAATTCTTAAATGTTAGAGAGTCTTCACATAGTTACATAATTATTCAACTACTCATTCATCTTCACTTATATCTTTTGGAGTAGTTTGTCTTTTGCTCTAGTGCTTCACTTATATCTTTTAGAGCACGACGGTGATTTTATTTTGAAGAAATAGATGAACTCTCATGCTTCACTTATATTATTTTGAGAGTCCTAAACATCATGGTAATTTGCTTTGGTTATGAAACTAGTCCTAATATGATAGGCATTCAAGATGGGTATAATAAAAACTTTCATATAAAGTGCATTGAATACTATGAGAAGTTTGATTCCTTATGATTGTTTTGAGATATGAAGATGGTGATATTAGAGTCATGCTAATTGATTAGTTGTGAATTTGAGAGATACTTGTGTTAAAGTTTGTGATTCCCATAGCATGCACGTATGGTGAACCGTTATATGATGAAGTCGGAGCATGGTTTATTTATTGATTGTCTTCCTTATGAGTGGCGGTCGGGGACGAGCTATGGTCTTTTCCTACCAATCTATCCCCCTAGGAGCATGCGCGTAGTACTTTGTTTCGATAACTAAGAGATTTTTGCAATAAGTATGTGAGTTCTTTATGACTAATGTTGAGTCCATGGATTATACGCACTCTCACCCTTCCACCATTGCTAGCCTCTCTAATACCGCGCACCTTTCACCGGTATCATACACCCACCATATACCTTCCTCAAAACAGCCACCATACCTACCTATTATGGCATTTCCATAGCCATTCCAAGATATATTGCCATGCAACTTTCCACTGTTCCGTTTATTATGACACACTCCATCATTGTCATATTGCTTTGCATGATCATGTAGTTGACATAGTATTTGTGGCAAAGCCACCGTTCATAATTCTTTCATACATGTCACTCATGAGTCATTGCACATCCTGGTACACTGCCGGAGGCATTCATATAGAGTCATATTTTGTTCTAAGTATTGAGTTGTAATTCTTGAGTTGTAAGTAAATAAAAGTGTGATGATCATCATTATTAGAGCATTGTCCCAGTGAGGAAAGGATGATGGAGACTATGATTCCCCCACAAGTCGGGATGAGACTCCAGACGAAAAAAATAAATAAAAGAGGCCAAAGAAGCCCAAATAAAATAAAGAGAAAAAAGAGGCCATAAAAAAAGGAGAAGGCCCAAAAAAACAAAAAAAATGAGAGAAAAAGAGAGAAGGGGCAATGCTACTATCCTTTTACCACACTTGTGCTTCAAAGTAGCACCATGATCTTCATGATAGAGAGTCTCCTATATTGTCACTTTCATATACTAGTGGGAATATTTCATTATAAAACTTGGCTTGTATATTCCAATGATGGGCTTCCTCAAAATGCC
>JAAAWM010008612.1:0-15359 GCA_036873465.1 Thinopyrum obtusiflorum
TGATTGCTTAGTTAGTATGCTTGAAGTATTATTATTTTTATGTCAATATGAAGTTTTATCTTGAATCTTTCGGATCTGAATATTCATACCACAATTAAGAAGAATTACCATCCAAACCCCGTGATATGATACGCTCTTTCACACATAAACCTCCTTATATCTTCCTCAAAACAGCCACCATACCTACCTATTATGGCATTTCCATAGCCATTCGGAGATATATTGCCATGCAACTTTCCACCATTCCTTTTATCATGACACATTCATCACTCTCATATTGCTTAGCATGATCATGTAGTTGACATAGTATTTGCGGCAAAGCCACCATTCATAATTCTTTCATACATGTCACTCTTGGTTCATTGCATATCCCGGTACACCGCTGGAGGCATTCATATAGAGTCATCTTTTGTTCTAGCATCGAGTTGTAATCGTTGAGTTGTAAATAAATAGAAGTGTGATGATCATCATTTTCTAGAGCATTGTCCCAAGTGAGGAATAAAAAAAGAGAAAGGCCATAAAAAGGGAGAAGGCCCAAAAAAGAGAGAAAGGCCATAAAAAAAGAAGGCCCAAAAAAATGAGAGAAAAAGAGAGAAGGGACAATGCTACTATCCTTTTCCACACTTGTGCTTCAAAGTAGAACCATAATCTTCATGATAGAGAGTCTCTTGTCTTGTCACTTCTTATACTAGTGGGAATTTTTCATTATAGAACTTGGCTTGTATATTCCAACAATGGGCCTCCTCAAGTGCCCTAGGTCTTCGTGAGCAAGCAAGTTGGATGCACACCCACTTAGTTTATTTTGTTGAGCTTTCATACATTTATAGCTCTAGTGCATCCGTTGCATGGCAATCCCTACTCCTTGCATTAACAACAATCGATGGGCATCTCCATAGCTCATTGATTAGCCTCGTTCATGTGAGACTTTCTCCTTTTTGTCTTCTCCACATAACCCCCATCATCATATTCTATTCCACCCATAGTGCTATTTCCATGGCTCACGCTCATGTATTGCGTGAAGGTTTATGAGTTTGAGATTACTAAAGTATGAAACAATTGCTTGGCTTGTCATCGGAGTTGTGCATGATGAGAGCATTCTTGTGTGACGAAAATGGAACGTGACTAAACCTATATGATTTTGTAGGGATGAACTTTCTTTGGCCATGTTATTTTGAGAAGACATGGGGGGGGGGGGGGGGGGGGGGGGGGGGGGGGGGGGGGGGGGGGGGGGGGGGGGGGGGGGGGGGGGGGGGGGGGGGGGGGGGGGGGGGGGGGGGGGGGGGGGGGGGGGGGGGGGGGGGGGGGGGGGGGGGGGGGGGGGGGGGGGGGGGGGGGGGGGGGGGGGGGGGGGGGGGGGGGGGGGGGGGGGGGGGGGGGGGGGGGGGGGGGGGGGGGGGGGGGGGGGGGGGGGGGGGGGGGGGGGGGGGGGGGGGGGGGGGGGGGGGGGGGGGGGGGGGGGGGGGGGGGGGGGGGGGGGGGGGGGGGGGGGGGGGGGGGGGGGGGGGGGGGGGGGGGGGGGGGGGGGGGGGGGGGGGGGGGGGGGGGGGGGGGGGGGGGGGGGGGGGGGGGGGGGGGGGGGGGGGGGGGGGGGGGGGGGGGGGGGGGGGGGGGGGGGGGGGGGGGGGGGGGGGGGGGGGGGGGGGGGGGGGGGGGGGGGGGGGGGGGGGGGGGGGGGGGGGGGGGGGGGGGGGGGGGGGGGGGGGGGGGGGGGGGGGGGGGGGGGGGGGGGGGGGGGGGGGGGGGGGGGGGGGGGGGGGGGGGGGGGGGGGGGGGGGGGGGGGGGGGGGGGGGGGGGGGGGGGGGGGGGGGGGGGGGGGGGGGGGGGGGGGGGGGGGGGGGGGGGGGGGGGGGGGGGGGGGGGGGGGGGGGGGGGGGGGGGGGGGGGGGGGGGGGGGGGGGGGGGGGGGGGGGGGGGGGGGGGGGGGGGGGGGGGGGGGGGGGGGGGGGGGGGGGGGGGGGGGGGGGGGGGGGGGGGGGGGGGGGGGGGGGGGGGGGGGGGGGGGGGGGGGGGGGGGGGGGGGGGGGGGGGGGGGGGGGGGGGGGGGGGGGGGGGGGGGGGGGGGGGGGGGGGGGGGGGGGGGGGGGGGGGGGGGGGGGGGGGGGGGGGGGGGGGGGGGGGGGGGGGGGGGGGGGGGGGGGGGGGGGGGGGGGGGGGGGGGGGGGGGGGGGGGGGGGGGGGGGGGGGGGGGGGGGGGGGGGGGGGGGGGGGGGGGGGGGGGGGGGGGGGGGGGGGGGGGGGGGGGGGGGGGGGGGGGGGGGGGGGGGGGGGGGGGGGGGGGGGGGGGGGGGGGGGGGGGGGGGGGGGGGGGGGGGGGGGGGGGGGGGGGGGGGGGGGGGGGGGGGGGGGGGGGGGGGGGGGGGGGGGGGGGGGGGGGGGGGGGGGGGGGGGGGGGGGGGGGGGGGGGGGGGGGGGGGGGGTGATTAGACTACTTGACCAAATAAAAATATAGCCTTTTCCCAATTTTAATTCTTGGCAGATTTTAGCAACTTAGCACAAGTCAAGCAATCAACCTACACATGCAATTCTAAGAGTATATCAGCGGAATGTAAAGCAATTGCATATGAAGGTAAAGGGAGGAGTTTGAGGGAGCAAACGCAATGTTGACACGGAGATTTTTTATCTGTGGTTCCGATAGGTGGTGCTATCGTACATCCACGTTGATGGAGACTTCAACCCATGAAGGGTAACGGTTGCGCAAGTCCATGGAGGGCTCCACCCACGAAGGGTCCACGAAGAAGCAACCTTGTCTATCCCACCATGGCCGTCACCCACGAAGGACTTGCCTCACTCGGGTAGATCTTCACGAAGTAGGCGATCTCTTTGCCCTTACAAACTCCTTGGTTCAACTCCACAATCTTGACGGAGGCTCCCAAGTGACACCTAACCAATCTAGGAGACACCACTCTCCAAGAGGTAACAAATGGTGTGTTGATGATGAACTCCTTGCTCTTGTGCTTCAAATGATAGTCTCCCCAACACTCAACTCTCTCTCACAGGATTTGGATTTGGTGGAAAGAAGATTTGAGTGGAAAGCAACTTGGGGAAGGCTAGAGATCAAGATTTATGTGGTTGGAATGGAATATCTTGACCTCAACACAAGTGTAGGTGGTTCTCTCTCAGAAAATGTATGTTGGAAGTGTAGGCATGTTCTGATGGCTTTCTCTCCGAATGAAGAGAGGGTGGAGGGGTATATATAGCCTCCACACAAATTCTAACCGTTACACACAATTTACCAAACTCGGTGGGACCGAATCATGAAACTCGGTCGGACCGATTTAGTTCAAAATGTGAATGTTAGGATTTTCGGTGGGACCGATATGTCAACTCGGTGGGACCGATTTCGTTAGGGTTAGGGCATAACGTAATCTCGGTGAGACCGATTACACAAACTCGGTGAGACCGATTTTGGTAATAGACTAACCAGAGAGTTGGTCAAGCAAACTCGGTGGGACCGATTCGCTCATCTCGGTTGGACCGAAACATTACGAAAACGGAAACAGAGAGTTTGCATTGCAATCTCGGTGGGACCGATCGCTCATCTCGGTTTGACCGAAACGTTACGAAGGGAAACAGAGAGATTACAATCAGAGATCCCTATCGGTGAGACCGAAAAGACTAGGGATTCTGGCAGTGGCTATGTCAAGAGAACTCGGTGGCGCCGGATAGAAAGTTTCGGTGTGGTCGAGTTTGACTTTTGGTTTGGGACATATGTGGATATGAGAAAGTAGTTGAGGGGGGGGGGGGGGGGGGGGGGGGGGGGGGGGGGGGGGGGGGGGGGGGGGGGGGGGGGGGGGGGGGGGGGGGGGGGGGGGGGGGGGGGGGGGGGGGGGGGGGGGGGGGGGGGGGGGGGGGGGGGGGGGGGGGGGGGGGGGGGGGGGGGGGGGGGGGGGGGGGGGGGGGGGGGGGGGGGGGGGGGGGGGGGGGGGGGGGGGGGGGGGGGGGGGGGGGGGGGGGGGGGGGGGGGGGGGGGGGGGGGGGGGGGGGGGGGGGGGGGGGGGGGGGGGGGGGGGGGGGGGGGGGGGGGGGGGGGGGGGGGGGGGGGGGGGGGGGGGGGGGGGGTGAGTGCACCTTGGGCCCGGGGGCTACTGTCGGCGTTCTGGGAACGGGGGTCCCTAGACTTGCCTGCCTGCGGCCCACGGCGTGGCTGGGCTGGCAGGTCTGTACGGCCCATCCTCATCGACAAGGAATTCAAGACCCTCGCGAGGGGCCACGCCTTGCGAGGCGGACGACGAAAGACCTCCTTAGGAGTGGCCTCGCCAGGCAGGCTCACGAGGGGCGGAGAGATCAAGGCAAGGAAAACCTCGCGAGGTCCTCGTGAGATGAGCCATGACGATTGAGACCAGGCGGGCGCCAGCGGGCAGTGTCCTTGCTTCCTCTTTGGTGCCAAGGGTGCAAGCGCAGGCACAGAGTACCGAGGCATCAAGCAAAGGTTTCCATATTGGAGCAACAAGACCGACCAGAAGGACGGCAAGATGGAGGTCACCGTGGAGCCCAAGACGGCGTCATCACCAGAGCCTTTTGTTAGGATAAGCTGTACTAGCTGTCACCTTTCGAATTGGCCGTTGTTGGCTCCCTTCCCGCTCAATATTTGGGGAGAGGACCAGGGCCTATATAAGTAGAACTAGCCACCATAGTAGGGGGGCCCTATAGAAATGAACCGAGAGGGAGAGAGAGAGAGATCTGATTCCGATCCTCACCCACACAAGTTTGCCAAGCATAAGAACACCTCAACCTTAGGAGGTTGTTCTTCCCCTTGTACTGTTCATCATCAGCGCAAGAGGCAATTAACCACCAACACACTGGTGTAGGGTACTACACCACAACGGTGGCCCGAACCAATATAAATCTTGTGTCTTTGTGATGCAACTTCATCGAGTTCGTCCGCGAGATCTTAGAGAGTTAGGGTGTGGATTGACAGGGAGAAAACCTTCGCGTGCACCCTAGTGTTCTAACCTTGAGGGTCTGCCGGAACTCGTGATCCAACAGTGATGAATGGCTTTTGCAAACCCAACATGCGTCGATGTGGTTCATGCCAACAGCAAATATGCACAACTTGATTCGTACTGATATCTACACTGAGCCATGTATCCTGCTGCTGTGGCATGTCCCTCTTCTGTTGGATATTATGTACTATTGTTAGTTTGAAGGATAGATACCTTTCTGGGATCAAGTGCATCCTAACTCACCTGCGTAGGACGTACTGATAATGATTATGGAGATGCTGTGCAAGAAGCCATATATATCAATTAGGCTTCAAGTGTGTACTTATTGGTGAAAGTGTTGTCAAATGGAAATTATATTTTGTATTACTCATGTAGCCTACAAAGTCTGTCACACAACCTTGTAACTTCATACTCCATTTCTAAATTTGTACTAGTCCTCTATACCGTATATTGCGCTACTCGTACTACTACCTCCCTCCTAGTTTATTGGCCCCCTTCGTAATTTGTGTCAAATTTTGACCATAAATTTAACTAACTAAATGTTAATGCATGTCACAAAAAATTATATTGTTTGATTCGTATTTGAACATACTTTCCAACAGCATAATTTTCGGTGACATGCATTGACATTTTGTTAGTTAAACCTATGGTTAAAATGTGACACTAAATACGACTAGTAAGTAGTACAATAGTAGTACTAGTACACGTCGGTCAAATTATTCATCATGTCCTCACACTGAATTGACGTGACAACACGTTGCGTGTGAGGTGACACAAGAGTCCTGGCGGCGTGTTCACGTATTGTGGACTTCAGATTTGGAGTACCACTTATCTGTCAAATCTTTCATCATTCACTTAAAACAGTCGATTAATCATACATTGAGTACCATATAACTGGAATTAACCGATGCAAGTCCAAGAAGGATTGGCCGGTACTTCTTGCTGGTGTCAAGTTCGATCCCACAGATCTGGAGCTGATTGAGCACCTTGAGTCCAAAGTGAGTGCTGACAGCGCGAGATCTCACTCTCTCATCGATTTTGTCGGTGCACAAAAGGAGGGGTCCTATTTTGTAACCCTTTACTTGTGAACGGGCAGTTGGAGCCGCGCCTGCGGCCACACCTAGCGGGGAAGAGGAAGGAAGCAAAGCCACAAGACAACCAGAGTAACGCCAAGCCAGAAACACGAAGAGTAGAAGGGCGAGGTGAGCTCCCCCGCCAAGGCCCTTGCCGGGGCGGCCTCCACAGCCCCGACTAGAACCTTGCCTGGGCAACTTGCCCAACACCAGCAGAGCCGCCACCCTTGAGCCCAAGAGTTCGAACACCATCAACCACTTTGGAACCGAGGCTCGGGAGGCACCTCCATGGTGGCATGAAGATCTTTGTTGATACCAGAAGCACACAAGACTAGATGATAAACAGAAGATGATGATCCTCGGCAAGATCCTTGCAATGGATACCCACGAGACCCCCAGCAAGACCCTTGCCAGGGACGACCACGATGCCACGGCAAGACCCTTGTCGGGGCCCTGACAAGACTCTTGCCGAAGACGTCCGCGGGGCCGCAGCGAGGCCCACATCTGCCAAGACTCTACCGCCGTTCCCATGCAGCTTCCAGCACACCAGCTAGGAAGGCACCTGCATGGCGACATGCGGCCTCTAGGCCGACTCGGCAAGCACCTGCGTGGTGGCATGCAGATCTTTGTGAAGACTCTGCCACCACACCAACTCAGCAGCCAGCGTTGATTTTTTTACCAGTGGTTTTCCCTTAAACCAACTCAATTGTCCCACGTCTTATTTGCTTACAAAAACAATTTTTTTTCGCAATCAATAAGTTCTTAATAAATAAATGTTTATCATTACTGTATTAAAATAGTTTGGAGTCCAACAAAATATGCAAAATAAGGTTGAACTTTTTGACCATGGTCCTGGGTAGAAAATGGGCTGTAATAAATTCCTTAATAATTAGCAAATGGGCCTCAAATTATTAAAAAAATAGAAAATGGGCTCTATGTTGTCTGCCACAGATTTGGATGCTGACTTGTGGGCTTAATAAGTTCCTGCATACATGATTTCTCAAAAAACGAACTTAGTCAACAATCGACTCTACCAGCGTTAGACCGTTAGATGTCAATCTAACGGCAATCGTGCTTCTTTAGGCTCTAATCTTCCTGCTCCAGCCGCCCAAAACAGCACCGGCGAAACTGCCTGCTCCCGCTTCCCGTGGCCTGCTGTGCTGCCGGGAAGGCCTCATGGCCCCATCATACTCGCATCCTTGGCCTGGCTATCCCTCTACTCACCCACACCTCCTGTTATTCTCTAGCGATGACAGCGTCACACTACGCTCGAACAAGTAAACCCTCGTACCCACGCCACATGGGAAACAACTACCAAGTCTTCCTCGGCTCCGGGTCATTCCCTTACTTGGCCTCGCCGTCGTCCACTGCCTTGGTGCTCTCGGCACGGCGTGGTCAACAAACGACATCCATCGGAAGAGGACAGTACATGGAGAGGCTGACAACTGGGTCCACGGCCGCATACAATTAAGTGGCTCCTTTTTTGCGTGTAGGAAGTGCCTCCTTATTACATGCAAAATAATAATTCCTCCTCCTGACAGCTGGGACCCACCGGAAGGGACTCTGTATTTCGCGAAAAAAACATCCCCCTGCTCACAGCTCGAATCCCCCAGCTATTACGCACAAAAATAATGAATAGCCCTGTTGCTAGGTCAGTCCCGCCATATTTGGAGGCTAACTTGTGGGCCTACTAAGTTGACGTGGACGTAGGGATTTGTCAACTTAGTCAACAAACGATTCTACCAGTAGTGACCATTGGATTTTAACCGAACGGTCTTGCTGCTTGTTCAATCCCTGCTCTTCTTACACCAGCTACCCAAACCAGCACCGGCTAGACCGCCTGCTCCTGCCTCTAGTGGCCAGCCATGCTGCCGTGCAGGCCTCACCTCCCCGCCCTACTCCCAGCACTGGCCAGGCCATCCCTCTACTATCTACTCATCCACAACCCGTGTTATTCTACGGTGACGGCAGCCTCACACCGCAGCCGAACCAGTCAACCCTCGTACTCCTCTCCGTGTGGGCATCCCCTTCCGTGTCTTCCCCGGCTCCACGTCGTCGGGGGGGGGGGGGGGGGGGGGGGGGGGGGGGGGGGGGGGGGGGGGGGGGGGGGGGGGGGGGGGGGGGGGGGGGGGGGGGGGGGGGGGGGGGGGGGGGGGGGGGGGGGGGGGGGGGGGGGGGGGGGGGGGGGGGGGGGGGGGGGGGGGGGGGGGGGGGGGGGGGGGGGGGGGGGGGGGGGGGGGGGGGGGGGGGGGGGGGGGGGGGGGGGGGGGGGGGGGGGGGGGGGGGGGGGGGGGGGGGGGGGGGGGGGGGGGGGGGGGGGGGGGGGGGGGGGGGGGGGGGGGGGGGGGGGGGGGGGGGGGGGGGGGGGGGGGGGGGGGGGGGGGGGGGGGGGGGGGGGGGGGGGGGGGGGGGGGGGGGGGGGGGGGGGGGGGGGGGGGGGGGGGGGGGGGGGGGGGGGGGGGGGGGGGGGGGGGGGGGGGGGGGGGGGGGGGGGGGGGGGGGGGGGGGGGGGGGGGGGGGGGGGGGGGGGGGGGGGGGGGGGGGGGGGGGGGGGGGGGGGGGGGGGGGGGGGGGGGGGGGGGGGGGGGGGGGGGGGGGGGGGGGGGGGGGGGGGGGGGGGGGGGGGGGGGGGGGGAAGTAGTACAGTAGCAGTACTAGTATACGTCGGTCAAATTATTCATCATGTCCTCACATTGAATTGACGTGACAACACGCTGCGCGTGAGGTGACACAAGAATCCCGGCGGTGTGTTCAGGTATTGTGGACTTCAGATGTGGAGTACTACCACTTATCTGTCGAAATCTTTCATCATTCACTTAAAACAGTCGATTTGATCATACATTGAGTACCATATAACTGGAATTAACCGATGCAACTCCAAGAAGGATTGGCCGGTGCTGCCGGCTGGCGTCAAGTTCGATCCCACGGATCAGGAGCTGATCGAGCACCTTGAGGCCAAAGTGAGTGCTGACAGCGCGAGATCTCACCCTCTCATCGATTTGTTCATACCAACAATAGACAGCGAGCATGGCATATGCTACACCCATCCTGAGAAACTTCCAGGTAAGACACCGATCGGCCGTCTACTTGCACAAACATATTCCTTTATTTATAGCTCTATTTTTTTTTAGACGCAGACCTAGTGAAGCAATTACAATTTGACAGTTAATAAAAAGTCAAACAAGTGACTGCAACATGCCAAAGATGTTATGAAAAAGCCAACTATGTACACTAAAACCTGTATTCGACAATACTGCAGGTATCACACTGAGTGGCCTAAGCAAGCATTTCTTCCAGCGCAATTCCAGGGCATTCAAAAGGGGCACGTGGATGTGTCGCAAGATACAGTCAGAGTGCAGCATGCAAGCGATTCGGTCGATGTGGATGTAAAGTTGAATCATTTGTTTCGAAACGAAGTTTCAGGCACCTGATTTTTATTTGATGGGTAGCATAAGCACATGCCGTTCGAATTCCCAGTTCTCCAAATTTTTTGAAACAAGTGCATGCACTTATTATCACGATGAAAAAACAACATACCTGCTGCATCCCAGTTATCAGTCTGTACTTGTAGAATTCTCTCGTTTATTGAGCAGGTATATTGTTTTTTCAGGTCGAGCAAGTTTCAACTGGGTTGTTGACTGCCCAGGCTTGGTTTTGTTTTTAACAGGCCTAGCCCATGACGACAACGGGGCACAAAGATCCAACAGGTATCTACTAGCCTCTGGCCCGCCAGCGTTAGTTATATTTTGTCTTACAACATCCGCAGGTAGGGGGGGGGGGGGGGGGGGGGGGGGGGGGGGGGGGGGGGGGGGGGGGGGGGGGGGGGGGGGGGGGGGGGGGGGGGGGGGGGGGGGGGGGGGGGGGGGGGGGGGGGGGGGGGGGGGGGGGGGGGGGGGGGGGGGGGGGGGGGGGGGGGGGGGGGGGGGGGGGGGGGGGGGGGGGGGGGGGGGGGGGGGGGGGGGGGGGGGGGGGGGGGGGGGGGGGGGGGGGGGGGGGGGGGGGGGGGGGGGGGGGGGGGGGGGGGGGGGGGGGGGGGGGGGGGGGGGGGGGGGGGGGGGGGGGGGGGGGGGGGGGGGGGGGGGGGGGGGGGGGGGGGGGGGGGGGGGGGGGGGGGGGGGGGGGGGGGGGGGGGGGGGGGGGGGGGGGGGGGGGGGGGGGGGGGGGGGGGGGGGGGGGGGGGGGGGGGGGGGGGGGGGGGGGGGGGGGGGGGGGGGGGGGGGGGGGGGGGGGGGGGGGGGGGGGGGGGGGGGGGGGGGGGGGGGGGGGGGGGGGGGGGGGGGGGGGGGGGGGGGGGGGGGGGGGGGGGGGGGGGGGGGGGGGGGGGGGGGGGGGGGGGGGGGGGGGGGGGGGGGGGGGGGGGGGGGGGGGGGGGGGGGGGGGGGGGGGGGGGGGGGGGGGGGGGGGGGGGGGGGGGGGGGGGGGGGGGGGGGGGGGGGGGGGGGGGGGGGGGGGGGGGGGGGGGGGGGGGGGGGGGGGGGGGGGGGGGGGGGGGGGGGGGGGGGGGGGGGGGGGGGGGGGGGGGGGGGGGGGGGGGGGGGGGGGGGGGGGGGGGGGGGGGGGGGGGGGGGGGGGGGGGGGGGGGGGGGGGGGGGGGGGGGGGGGGGGGGGGGGGGGGGGGGGGGGGGGGGGGGGGGGGGGGGGGGGGGGGGGGGGGGGGGGGGGGGGGGGGGGGGGGGGGGGGGGGGGGGGGGGGGGGGGGGGGGGGGGGGGGGGGGGGGGGGGGGGGGGGGGGGGGGGGGGGGGGGGGGGGGGGGGGGGGGGGGGGGGGGGGGGGGGGGGGGGGGGGGGGGGGGGGGGGGGGGGGGGGGGGGGGGGGGGGGGGGGGGGGGGGGGGGGGGGGGGGGGGGGGGGGGGGGGGGGGGGGGGGGGGGGGGGGGGGGGGGGGGGGGGGGGGGGGGGGGGGGGGGGGGGGGGGGGGGGGGGGGGGGGGGGGGGGGGGGGGGGGGGGGGGGGGGGGGGGGGGGGGGGGGGGGGGGGGGGGGGGGGGGGGGGGGGGGGGGGGGGGGGGGGGGGGGGGGGGGGGGGGGGGGGGGGGGGGGGGGGGGGGGGGGGGGGGGGGGGGGGGGGGGGGGGGGGGGGGGGGGGGGGGGGGGGGGGGGGGGGGGGGGGGGGGGGGGGGGGGGGGGGGGGGGGGGGGGGGGGGGGGGGGGGGGGGGGGGGGGGGGGGGGGGGGGGGGGGGGGGGGGGGGGGGGGGGGGGGGGGGGGGGGGGGGGGGGGGGGGGGGGGGGGGGGGGGGGGGGGGGGGGGGGGGGGGGGGGGGGGGGGGGGGGGGGGGGGGGGGGGGGGGGGGGGGGGGGGGGGGGGGGGGGGGGGGGGGGGGGGGGGGGGGGGGGGGGGGGGGGGGGGGGGGGGGGGGGGGGGGGGGGGGGGGGGGGGGGGGGGGGGGGGGGGGGGGGGGGGGGGGGGGGGGGGGGGGGGGGGGGGGGGGGGGGGGGGGGGGGGGGGGGGGGGGGGGGGGGGGGGGGGGGGGGGGGGGGGGGGGGGGGGGGGGGGGGGGGGGGGGGGGGGGGGGGGGGGGGGGGGGGGGGGGGGGGGGGGGGGGGGGGGGGGGGGGGGGGGGGGGGGGGGGGGGGGGGGGGGGGGGGGGGGGGGGGGGGGGGGGGGGGGGGGGGGGGGGGGGGGGGGGGGGGGGGGGGGGGGGGGGGGGGGGGGGGGGGGGGGGGGGGGGGGGGGGGGGGGGGGGGGGGGGGGGGGGGGGGGGGGGGGGGGGGGGGGGGGGGGGGGGGGGGGGGGGGGGGGGGGGGGGGGGGGGGGGGGGGGGGGGGGGGGGGGGGGGGGGGGGGGGGGGGGGGGGGGGGGGGGGGGGGGGGGGGGGGGGGGGGGGGGGGGGGGGGGGGGGGGGGGGGGGGGGGGGGGGGGGGGGGGGGGGGGGGGGGGGGGGGGGGGGGGGGGGGGGGGGGGGGGGGGGGGGGGGGGGGGGGGGGGGGGGGGGGGGGGGGGGGGGGGGGGGGGGGGGGGGGGGGGGGGGGGGGGGGGGGGGGGGGGGGGGGGGGGGGGGGGGGGGGGGGGGGGGGGGGGGGGGGGGGGGGGGGGGGGGGGGGGGGGGGGGGGGGGGGGGGGGGGGGGGGGGGGGGGGGGGGGGGGGGGGGGGGGGGGGGGGGGGGGGGGGGGGGGGGGGGGGGGGGGGGGGGGGGGGGGGGGGGGGGGGGGGGGGGGGGGGGGGGGGGGGGGGGGGGGGGGGGGGGGGGGGGGGGGGGGGGGGGGGGGGGGGGGGGGGGGGGGGGGGGGGGGGGGGGGGGGGGGGGGGGGGGGGGGGGGGGGGGGGGGGGGGGGGGGGGGGGGGGGGGGGGGGGGGGGGGGGGGGGGGGGGGGGGGGGGGGGGGGGGGGGGGGGGGGGGGGGGGGGGGGGGGGGGGGGGGGGGGGGGGGGGGGGGGGGGGGGGGGGGGGGGGGGGGGGGGGGGGGGGGGGGGGGGGGGGGGGGGGGGGGGGGGGGGGGGGGGGGGGGGGGGGGGGGGGGGGGGGGGGGGGGGGGGGGGGGGGGGGGGGGGGGGGGGGGGGGGGGGGGGGGGGGGGGGGGGGGGGGGGGGGGGGGGGGGGGGGGGGGGGGGGGGGGGGGGGGGGGGGGGGGGGGGGGGGGGGGGGGGGGGGGGGGGGGGGGGGGGGGGGGGGGGGGGGGGGGGGGGGGGGGGGGGGGGGGGGGGGGGGGGGGGGGGGGGGGGGGGGGGGGGGGGGGGGGGGGGGGGGGGGGGGGGGGGGGGGGGGGGGGGGGGGGGGGGGGGGGGGGGGGGGGGGGGGGGGGGGGGGGGGGGGGGGGGGGGGGGGGGGGGGGGGGGGGGGGGGGGGGGGGGGGGGGGGGGGGGGGGGGGGGGGGGGGGGGGGGGGGGGGGGGGGGGGGGGGGGGGGGGGGGGGGGGGGGGGGGGGGGGGGGGGGGGGGGGGGGGGGGGGGGGGGGGGGGGGGGGGGGGGGGGGGGGGGGGGGGGGGGGGGGGGGGGGGGGGGGGGGGGGGGGGGGGGGGGGGGGGGGGGGGGGGGGGGGGGGGGGGGGGGGGGGGGGGGGGGGGGGGGGGGGGGGGGGGGGGGGGGGGGGGGGGGGGGGGGGGGGGGGGGGGGGGGGGGGGGGGGGGGGGGGGGGGGGGGGGGGGGGGGGGGGGGGGGGGGGGGGGGGGGGGGGGGGGGGGGGGGGGGGGGGGGGGGGGGGGGGGGGGGGGGGGGGGGGGGGGGGGGGGGGGGGGGGGGGGGGGGGGGGGGGGGGGGGGGGGGGGGGGGGGGGGGGGGGGGGGGGGGGGGGGGGGGGGGGGGGGGGGGGGGGGGGGGGGGCGGCGTGGGAATGGAGGTGGCATGGAAGACGAGGGGAACGTAGGGACACCTCCTTGGAGGTGGAGGACGGGGTGGCTGAGCCGGCGAGATGATGAGATCGACGATGGATCCTCATCCGATGCGGTGGATGAGGGATGTCGAGGTATTGATGCGGACGACGTCGTCGGGGAAGAGGCTCCGGCTGGGTGGCGGATGGAGGAGGTTGTGGAGCTTCGCGGGTTTTCGCGGCCTCCGTGTACGAATGGGTGGGCGGATGGGATGGGAGGAGGTAACCATGGCTTAGGGACGCGCTTTTCCAAAGTGTGGGGTAAGTTACGAAAGTACCCCCACTGATTTGAGCTAGGCGGTTCTTTCGGTTCAGGGGTATCACGGGCATTTCGCGTGTCGAGATTTCGCAGGAGGTGGGAGTTTTTGCACGCGTTGTAATTTTGTGATAGCAAGGTGCGGGTCGAGATGGAGGGAGTTGTCGGAGCACAACGAGACAAAGAGATATCTTTGAATTTCGGGGTAACAAGGCGCCGGTTGAAGAGGCGGGAGTTTCACAACACGATAGACATGGATTCTAGCTTGAAATTTCGGCATAACAAGGCGCAGCTTGAAATTTCGGGAGAACAAGCTTAACGTGTACAAAACAAGACAATTCGCACCTCACTAGAGAGAGCCATGTCATGTTTTACTATATTACTAGAGATGCATTCAAATATAACAACAACAAAAACTAAAAACAACGGGACAACAAACATAACGTGTACAATACCAAATCAATTTGCACTTCCCTCAACAATAAAAAAACAATTCGTGTTGTCTAGCATATGGACTAAATTTGAGTACATTTTCCCTGTTTAACGGGATTGTACTCGGGTTAGTTATACAACCATCTAAATATTATCTTCACAACACATGACATGAATATGGCAGTAGTAAATTCCTATATAAATACGAACTACATGTACATACAGTCTCCAATTCAAATATATGTATCCATTTTATGTTGAATTCAAATCATAGTACATGTACGCTCTAGCTAGATGTTCGGAATCCAAACCATGTATGATACTGCGTACAATGTGTTTAACACGCACAACACACACAAACACCATTTAGACTAGTAAGGTACACGTGCATTGCATGCATGAGATTTGGCAACCAAATTATGAATAAATACCAAATTATAGCATGTAAGCTTTGAGTCATATATGCATGATGTAGATGTTCGTTTAATTCTTATAGATCATCTCATTCAAAATCAATTAGTTTTTATAAAAAAATCTAATCTATTTTAAGATTCATCGAATTGTGCGTTGTAAAGTATAAATTAATAACAAATAATGGCAATTAATGCAGAATTTTTTTTGGCAATTATGGTACGGAAGATTCTAGAACAAAGGAGAAGTGCTTGTGTTTTGAGGTTTGTGCATTATGCTTAAGTTAAACCATGGAGTCTTCTAGATTGTACATGTGGCAAAATCTGGTGGAATGTAGATGATATCCAACGGTCAGTAGTGCTCGGATTTGCCATCTCTGCACCATCGGATTGGCTTCATCCAACGACCATCTTTCAAAGTTATTCACACACTATATAGGGGTATAGATACAGATATGTGATGCAGAAGCCACCCATGTACGGATGCAATGTCGCCAAACGATGCCTGCCATTGGTATCTCAAATTCAAATCAGTCTGACTTTCTTCAATGTGTATATAGTATAGAATGCTCGTTTCCAAACCACACCGCGCATATATCAGTTATATTCATGCATGCATGGGTTTCAAACATCATGATCTCTTATTCAAATATTTGAATTCAACATTACATTGATTATGACCTCACCTAGTCTTTTACACCCACACAGTCGTCTTCTCATTATAATTGTACCCCTAACTTTCTCTCGTGCACGCATGCACACACACTACCACTTGGCATTACCCATCTCACACATGCAATCTTTTCTCAGGTCGGTCTCCCATGCATGCACACACACACACCTCCCCCTATTCATCACTTAGGGCATTCTTTATCTCTCACATGCATGCGCAACGGTCGACGTTCCTCTATGTGTGTGTATATGTAGCTAGGTCTTTTC
>JAAAWM010008613.1:0-15362 GCA_036873465.1 Thinopyrum obtusiflorum
TACACTAGGGGCTTACAACACCCCATAACATGGTGTGAGAAGACCGAACACTCTCACGAGTGCGGCACCCCGAACTTATAGCACTATATGCATCGGCTCTGAATCATGTCTTTGGTCAATAGTTGGGTTTGCCCGGCTCCCATGTTTTGGTACCTTAGTTCCGCATTGTTGGCTAAGGTAACGCTGGGAGAACTACTGCGATTGTGCCCCAATTGAGCTGGTTAACACCTCAGTAGAGAAAGCTAAAACTGACTGTCATGATAGTGCAAGAGAACGGTCGGTGTTCGCGAGGTTTTTTCGAGTCCATAAAGACTTATGCCGCTTCGAGCGAGGAACCGTACTTATCCGGCCTAGGCGTGGAAAGCGCCCCGAACTCGGTCTTCCGAATACTAGGGGCTTCGCTGAAATTTAAAAATTATAGAATTCTATGGCTAAGTGAGAGTGATAAAGCATTATAAGTCCGACGGCCTGGTTCGTTGTGCTGAACGCCTCCCTAGATGGACCCAAGAATGGGAACAAGAGCGCTCAGGTTTATCCTGAACACCCCAGCACTCGTGGCATGGGGGTCGAAGCCGATGACTTGCATCTCTCAGATTTGATAAACGGCTGCACAGAAGGTAATATTTTAAATTAACAAGCGTTGCTTAATGCATATGAACAAAGCTTCAGCATACAGGATAACAAATGCGAGTTTGCTCAAATATTACATCTTTGGAGCACTCATCCACTATACGGCGGGCACCCTTCAGAACACCATTATAATACATCTCGGGCATACGATACTCCTTGCCCGGCGGTGGCACGTCCGTCAACAGCTTCTCTGCGTCTAGCTTGCCCCAGTGCACCTTAGCACGGGCTAGGGCCCGACGGGCACCTTCGATGCAAATGGAGCGCTTAATGACCTCAATCCACGGACACGCGTCCACCAGCCGCCGCACCAGACCGAAGTAGCTCCCAGGCATGACTTCTCCAGGCCACAGCCGAGCTATGAGGCCCTTCATGGCCTGTTCGGCCACCTTGTGGAGCTCGACCGGCTGCTTCAACTGGTCGCTCAGGGGCACCGGATGTTCGGCCTCAGCATACTGAGACCAGAACACTTTTTCCGTCGAGCTCCCCTCTTCGGCTCGGTAGTATGCGGCGGCATCAGACACACTACGGGGCAGATCGGCGAACGCTGGGGGGGGGGGGGGGGGGGGGGGGGGGGGGGGGGGGGGGGGGGGGGGGGGGGGGGGGGGGGGGGGGGGGGGGGGGGGGGGGGGGGGGGGGGGGGGGGGGGGGGGGGGGGGGGGGGGGGGGGGGGGGGGGGGGGGGGGGGGGGGGGGGGGGGGGGGGGGGGGGGGGGGGGGGGGGGGGGGGGGGGGGTTCGAGTCACGCTCCAAACTCTCGTGCTTTTCCACGAGAGCCTGGAGCTCTTGCCGCACCTCCGCCACCCGCGCCTCCTGCTTCTCTCACTCGGTGCGCTCCAAGGCCGCATTCTCTTCGGCCTTGGAGACCGCCTCTTTCAGGGTCGCCACCTCGGTCATGGCTCCTGCAACATTAATGTTGGTCCTGTTATTATTTTGCAACCAAGTATTTCTATATACATTTACAGGAGGTGCTACGCACCCTCTTTATCCTCGAGCTGCTTCTTGGCACGGCCGAGCTCGCTCTCGGACCGCTCGAGGCTTTCCTTCAAGGCATTGACCTCCGCAGTCAGTGCGGCAGAGGTCAGCAACGCAGCCTGCATTCCCATATTGACATATTTTCTATTAAACTCTTGCGTATATCTTTTTAGATCCTCAGCTCGGTTTTTCTTTCCGAACACCGAACTGAGCATTAGGGGCTACTGTCTATGCGGTAATATTTTTTATATATGTTTTTTGAACACATACCTCAAAGCCCATTAACAAGCTTGTGCAGGCTTCCGTCAGCCCGCTCTTGGCGGACTGAACCTTCTGAATCACCGCACTCATAATAGTGTGGTGTTCCTCGTCGATGGAGGCGCCGTTAAGCGCCTCCAGCAAATTGTCCGGCGCCTCCGGATGGACGGAGGTCACCGGCGTCGTAGGCTTGCTCTTCTTAGGAAGGCGCCGCCTGTTGGACTCCGGAACCGTCGATGGTTCCGGAGCAGTGTTCGGCCTCGGGCCGGACTTGGATCCCTCCGGGGCTTTGTCCCCTTTGGCCCTGGAGTCCGGGAGGTCGCCTTGCGGCGGGGGGGGGGGGGGGGGGGGGGGGGGGGGGGGGGGGGGGGGGGGGGGGGGGGGGGGGGGGGGGGGGGGGGGGGGGGGGGGGGGGGGGGGGGGGGGGGGGGGGGGGGGGGGGGGGGGGGGGGGGGGGGGGGGGGGGGGGGGGGGGGGGGGGGGGGGGGGGGGGGGGGGGGGGGGGGGGGGGGGGGGGGGGGGGGGGGGGGGGGGGGGGGGGGGGGGGGGGGGGGGGGGGGGGGGGGGGGGGGGGGGGGGGGGGGGGGGGGGGGGGGGGGGGGGGGGGGGGGGGGGGGGGGGGGGGGGGGGGGGGGGGGGGGGGGGGGGGGGGGGGGGGGGGGGGGGGGGGGGGGGGGGGGGGGGGGGGGGGGGGGGGGGGGGGGGGGGGGGGGGGGGGGGGGGGGGGGGGGGGGGGGGGGGGGGGGGGGGGGGGGGGGGGGGGGGGGGGGGGGGGGGGGGGGGGGGGGGGGGGGGGGGGGGGGGGGGGGGGGGGGGGGGGGGGGGGGGGGGGGGGGGGGGGGGGGGGGGGGGGGGGGGGGGGGGGGGGGGGGGGGGGGGGGGGGGGGGGGGGGGGGGGGGGGGGGGGGGGGGGGGGGGGGGGGGGGGGGGGGGGGGGGGGGGGGGGGGGGGGGGGGGGGGGGGGGGGGGGGGGGGGGGGGGGGGGGGGGGGGGGGGGGGGGGGGGGGGGGGGGGGGGGGGGGGGGGGGGGGGGGGGGGGGGGGGGGGGGGGGGGGGGGGGGGGGGGGGGGGGGGGGGGGGGGGGGGGGGGGGGGGGGGGGGGGGGGGGGGGGGGGGGGGGGGGGGGGGGGGGGGGGGGGGGGGGGGGGGGGGGGGGGGGGGGGGGGGGGGGGGGGGGGGGGGGGGGGGGGGGGGGGGGGGGGGGGGGGGGGGGGGGGGGGGGGGGGGGGGGGGGGGGGGGGGGGGGGGGGGGGGGGGGGGGGGGGGGGGGGGGGGGGGGGGGGGGGGGGGGGGGGGGGGGGGGGGGGGGGGGGGGGGGGGGGGGGGGGGGGGGGGGGGGGGGGGGGGGGGGGGGGGGGGGGGGGGGGGGGGGGGGGGGGGGGGGGGGGGGGGGGGGGGGGGGGGGGGGGGGGGGGGGGGGGGGGGGGGGGGGGGGGGGGGGGGGGGGGGGGGGGGGGGGGGGGGGGGGGGGGGGGGGGGGGGGGGGGGGGGGGGGGGGGGGGGGGGGGGGGGGGGGGGGGGGGGGGGGGGGGGGGGGGGGGGGGGGGGGGGGGGGGGGGGGGGGGGGGGGGGGGGGGGGGGGGGGGGGGGGGGGGGGGGGGGGGGGGGGGGGGGGGGGGGGGGGGGGGGGGGGGGGGGGGGGGGGGGGGGGGGGGGGGGGGGGGGGGGGGGGGGGGGGGGGGGGGGGGGGGGGGGGGGGGGGGGGGGGGGGGGGGGGGGGGGGGGGGGGGGGGGGGGGGGGGGGGGGGGGGGGGGGGGGGGGGGGGGGGGGGGGGGGGGGGGGGGGGGGGGGGGGGGGGGGGGGGGGGGGGGGGGGGGGGGGGGGGGGGGGGGGGGGGGGGGGGGGGGGGGGGGGGGGGGGGGGGGGGGGGGGGGGGGGGGGGGGGGGGGGGGGGGGGGGGGGGGGGGGGGGGGGGGGGGGGGGGGGGGGGGGGGGGGGGGGGGGGGGGGGGGGGGGGGGGGGGGGGGGGGGGGGGGGGGGGGGGGGGGGGGGGGGGGGGGGGGGGGGGGGGGGGGGGGGGGGGGGGGGGGGGGGGGGGGGGGGGGGGGGGGGGGGGGGGGGGGGGGGGGGGGGGGGGGGGGGGGGGGGGGGGGGGGGGGGGGGGGGGGGGGGGGGGGGGGGGGGGGGGGGGGGGGGGGGGGGGGGGGGGGGGGGGGGGGGGGGGGGGGGGGGATGGCACGGTTGGATTACCCATGCCCGTATTGATGAGAATCCCGCAATAAAGGGACACGATCTCTGTTGTGACAAGGCGTGCCACTGGAAAACCGCATCTTAAAGCGTGGAGCGGGAGGCTAAAAAATGGTTCGAAATAATGACCGTACAGGAACGTGGTGTCGCGTTACAAAAAGTTGTCAGCGGATTGGACTCGTGAAATATTATACTCTCTGCGGTTGTGTGTGGTACTTGTTTTGCAGAGCCGGACACGTTTTCTGTGCTCGAAGTCTGTTTTGGAGTATTCGGAGGAGGAACCCGCCTTGCAATGCCAAAGACAATCTGCGCGCCGGACACATCGTCATTGAAGCCTGGTTCAAGGGCTACTGAGGGAGTCCTGGATTAAGGGGTCCTCGGGCGTCCGGGCTACGTAATGTGGGCCGGACTGATGGGCCATGAAGATAGAAGACATAAGACTCTCTCCCGTGTCCGGATGGGACTTTCCTTGGCGTGGAGGGCAAGCTTGGCATTCGGATATGAAGATTCCTTTCTCTGTAACCGACTTTGTATAACCCTAGTCCCCTCCGGTGTCTATATAAACTGGAGGGTTTAGTCCGTAGAGGCAATCACAATCATAATCAGACAGGCTAGACTTCTAGGGTTTTAGCCATTACGATCTCGTGGTAGATCAACTCTTGTAATACTCATATTCATCAAGATCAATCAAGCAGGACGTAGGGTATTACCTCCATAGAGAGGGCCCGAACCTGGGTAAACATCGTGTCCCCTGTCTCCTGTTACCATCGACCTTAGACTCACAGTTCGGGACCCCCCTACCCGAGATCCGCCGGTTTTGACACCGACAACCACCACCAAAGCCAGCTGACCCGGATTGTCAACCCGGGGCGGGTGATCCTCACGGCTCCATACAATTGGCTGCTCTGACCATCATAAGTATCGAGGGACCGCCGGCTCAATCGCGCTAACCGCTCGCTTGTGAACCTTCTGATCTTGTTTGCACAGGTTCATGGTGAAAACATGATATTGACCACTATTTAACTGCTTTGGATTGCTCTAATATCCTGACTGTTGTTGCTGATTACCTTGACTGAGCTGCTGGTTAAAACCACCCTGATTGCCCTGACCTTCAAATCCGGGGTTTGAGCCGCTACCTCCAAAGCCAGGCCCCTGTGAACCGGAACCTGACCCGCCGTGCGGGCCATTATTGTTATGGTGGTCTTGATGAAAACTGGAACCCTTATACTGCTTCATGATAAAACAATCTTTCCACAAGTGAGACGACGGTCTATCAGGACGACTATGCTTTGGGCAAGGTTGATTCAACATTGCCTCTAGGTCGAACTTTGGCCCTCTGACCCGAGGCTCCGGCTTTCCCCTTCCACGCTGATTCTGCGTGTTGGTGTTTGCCACAAAGTCTGACCCGCCATCGGCTTGCTTGCGCTTACTGTTGTTGCCTTGATTCTGCCCCGCCGTGTTCGGCTGCTGCCCCTTGCCATTTTTCTTCCCCTTACTGGACTTTTCCTCATCTGAATCAGGATCCTTAGTGCTGTTTGAGTCGGCTTATTTGATAAGAGCCGCCATGAGCTCTCCCATGTCATTGCAATGACGTTTAAGTCGCCCTAGCTTCTGTTTGAGGGGGATAAACCGGCAATTTTTCTCCAAAATTAAAACAGCAGAACCGGCGTTGATGCTATCCGACGAGTGGATAATGTCTGAGACCCGACGCACACAGTGGTTGGTCGACTCGTCTTCGCACTGGACACAAGTGTCTAGGTCGATGATCGACAGAGGCTGCTTACACGTGTCTTTGAAATTCTGGATGAAACGTGCTTTCAACTCAGTCCACGAACTGATAGAATTAGCCGGTAGCCCCTTCAACCAGGTTCGAGCCGGGCCATCTAGCATCATAGTGAAATACTTGGCACATACAGCTTTGTTCACATCTAACATCTCCATGGCCAGCTCATAACTCTCAATCCATCCTCAGGTGGGAGATTGGCTGTGTAATTAGGCACTTTACGAGGGCCCTAAAAATCTTTGGGCAAGCGCTCATTGCGTAGAGCCGGCGCCAAACAGGGCACACCAACTGACCTAGAGGTCATCCCAGCCTCTACAGATACAGAGGGGTTCAACTGAAGCTGTCGATGAGCAGCTAATTGAGCCTCCAGCTCCGCCTCTTGGCCTGCTCTAGCCTGATCCGTCGGGACTTGGGCATTGTTATCATCCCGAGGCGGGTTAAGCCCATGGGGGGGGGGGGGGGGGGGGGGGGGGGGGGGGGGGGGGGGGGGGGGGGGGGGGGGGGGGGGGGGGGGGGGGGGGGGGGGGGGGGGGGGGGGGGGGGGGGGGGGGGGGGGGGGGGGGGGGGGGGGGGGGGGGGGGGGGGGGGGGGGGGGGGGGGGGGGGGGGGGGGGGGGGGGGGGGGGGGGGGGGGGGGGGGGGGGGGGGGGGGGGGGGGGGGGGGGGGGGGGGGGGGGGGGGGGGGGGGGGGGGGGGGGGGGGGGGGGGGGGGGGGGGGGGGGGGGGGGGGGGGGGGGGGGGGGGGGGGGGGGGGGGGGGGGGGGGGGGGGGGGGGGGGGGGGGGGGGGGGGGGGGGGGGGGGGGGGGGGGGGGGGGGGGGGGGGGGGGGGGGGGGGGGGGGGGGGGGGGGGGGGGGGGGGGGGGGGGGGGGGGGGGGGGGGGGGGGGGGGGGGGGGGGGGGGGGGGGGGGGGGGGGGGGGGGGGGGGGGGGGGGGGGGGGGGGGGGGGGGGGGGGGGGGGGGGGGGGGGGGGGGGGGGGGGGGGGGGGGGGGGGGGGGGGGGGGGGGGGGGGGGGGGGGGGGGGGGGGGGGGGGGGGGGGGGGGGGGGGGGGGGGGGGGGGGGGGGGGGGGGGGGGGGGGGGGGGGGGGGGGGGGGGGGGGGGGGGGGGGGGGGGGGGGGGGGGGGGGGGGGGGGGGGGGGGGGGGGGGGGGGGGGGGGGGGGGGGGGGGGGGGGGGGGGGGGGGGGGGGGGGGGGGGGGGGGGGGGGGGGGGGGGGGGGGGGGGGGGGGGGGGGGGGGGGGGGGGGGGGGGGGGGGGGGGGGGGGGGGGGGGGGGGGGGGGGGGGGGGGGGGGGGGGGGGGGGGGGGGGGGGGGGGGGGGGGGGGGGGGGGGGGGGGGGGGGGGGGGGGGGGGGGGGGGGGGGGGGGGGGGGGGGGGGGGGGGGGGGGGGGGGGGGGGGGGGGGGGGGGGGGGGGGGGGGGGGGGGGGGGGGGGGGGGGGGGGGGGGGGGGGGGGGGGGGGGGGGGGGGGGGGGGGGGGGGGGGGGGGGGGGGGGGGGGGGGGGGGGGGGGGGGGGGGGGGGGGGGGGGGGGGGGGGGGGGGGGGGGGGGGGGGGGGGGGGGGGGGGGGGGGGGGGGGGGGGGGGGGGGGGGGGGGGGGGGGGGGGGGGGGGGGGGGGGGGGGGGGGGGGGGGGGGGGGGGGGGGGGGGGGGGGGGGGGGGGGGGGGGGGGGGGGGGGGGGGGGGGGGGGGGGGGGGGGGGGGGGGGGGGGGGGGGGGGGGGGGGGGGGGGGGGGGGGGGGGGGGGGGGGGGGGGGGGGGGGGGGGGGGGGGGGGGGGGGGGGGGGGGGGGGGGGGGGGGGGGGGGGGGGGGGGGGGGGGGGGGGGGGGGGGGGGGGGGGGGGGGGGGGGGGGGGGGGGGGGGGGGGGGGGGGGGGGGGGGGGGGGGGGGGGGGGGGGGGGGGGGGGGGGGGGGGGGGGGGGGGGGGGGGGGGGGGGGGGGGGGGGGGGGGGGGGGGGGGGGGGGGGGGGGGGGGGGGGGGGGGGGGGGGGGGGGGGGGGGGGGGGGGGGGGGGGGGGGGGGGGGGGGGGGGGGGGGGGGGGGGGGGGGGGGGGGGGGGGGGGGGGGGGGGGGGGGGGGGGGGGGGGGGGGGGGGGGGGGGGGGGGGGGGGGGGGGGGGGGGGGGGGGGGGGGGGGGGGGGGGGGGGGGGGGGGGGGGGGGGGGGGGGGGGGGGGGGGGGGGGGGGGGGGGGGGGGGGGGGGGGGGGGGGGGGGGGGGGGGGGGGGGGGGGGGGGGGGGGGGGGGGGGGGGGGGGGGGGGGGGGGGGGGGGGGGGGGGGGGGGGGGGGGGGGGGGGGGGGGGGGGGGGGGGGGGGGGGGGGGGGGGGGGGGGGGGGGGGGGGGGGGGGGGGGGGGGGGGGGGGGGGGGGGGGGGGGGGGGGGGGGGGGGGGGGGGGGGGGGGGGGGGGGGGGGGGGGGGGGGGGGGGGGGGGGGGGGGGGGGGGGGGGGGGGGGGGGGGGGGGGGGGGGGGGGGGGGGGGGGGGGGGGGGGGGGGGGGGGGGGGGGGGGGGGGGGGGGGGGGGGGGGGGGGGGGGGGGGGGGGGGGGGGGGGGGGGGGGGGGGGGGGGGGGGGGGGGGGGGGGGGGGGGGGGGGGGGGGGGGGGGGGGGGGGGGGGGGGGGGGGGGGGGGGGGGGGGGGGGGGGGGGGGGGGGGGGGGGGGGGGGGGGGGGGGGGGGGGGGGGGGGGGGGGGGGGGGGGGGGGGGGGGGGGGGGGGGGGGGGGGGGGGGGGGGGGGGGGGGGGGGGGGGGGGGGGGGGGGGGGGGGGGGGGGGGGGGGGGGGGGGGGGGGGGGGGGGGGGGGGGGGGGGGGGGGGGGGGGGGGGGGGGGGGGGGGGGGGGGGGGGGGGGGGGGGGGGGGGGGGGGGGGGGGGGGGGGGGGGGGGGGGGGGGGGGGGGGGGGGGGGGGGGGGGGGGGGGGGGGGGGGGGGGGGGGGGGGGGGGGGGGGGGGGGGGGGGGGGGGGGGGGGGGGGGGGGGGGGGGGGGGGGGGGGGGGGGGGGGGGGGGGGGGGGGGGGGGGGGGGGGGGGGGGGGGGGGGGGGGGGGGGGGGGGGGGGGGGGGGGGGGGGGGGGGGGGGGGGGGGGGGGGGGGGGGGGGGGGGGGGGGGGGGGGGGGGGGGGGGGGGGGGGGGGGGGGGGGGGGGGGGGGGGGGGGGGGGGGGGGGGGGGGGGGGGGGGGGGGGGGGGGGGGGGGGGGGGGGGGGGGGGGGGGGGGGGGGGGGGGGGGGGGGGGGGGGGGGGGGGGGGGGGGGGGGGGGGGGGGGGGGGGGGGGGGGGGGGGGGGGGGGGGGGGGGGGGGGGGGGGGGGGGGGGGGGGGGGGGGGGGGGGGGGGGGGGGGGGGGGGGGGGGGGGGGGGGGGGGGGGGGGGGGGGGGGGGGGGGGGGGGGGGGGGGGGGGGGGGGGGGGGGGGGGGGGGGGGGGGGGGGGGGGGGGGGGGGGGGGGGGGGGGGGGGGGGGGGGGGGGGGGGGGGGGGGGGGGGGGGGGGGGGGGGGGGGGGGGGGGGGGGGGGGGGGGGGGGGGGGGGGGGGGGGGGGGGGGGGGGGGGGGGGGGGGGGGGGGGGGGGGGGGGGGGGGGGTCGCCCGTCGACTTGGTGGCGGTGGTGCGGATGGACCATAGCACAGACTGGAGCTTGTCGTACCAGCCCCTGCCACAGGCCTCGAGCTTCTTCTTGAAGGTCCTGGTCTTGAGGCCCCTCAGGACCTCTGCGTTGGCGCGCTCGGCCTGACCATTGCTCCTGGGGTGTGCCACCGAAGTATAGCAAATCTGCGTTCCAAGGTTAGCACAGTAGGTTTTGAAGAGGTTACTAGTGAATTGCGAGCCGTTATCTGTGATGATGCGGTTGGGCACCCCGAAGCGGCTCACGAGGCCCTTGATGAACTTGACAGCAGAGCCAGCTGGGATGGTGCAGACGGCTTCCACTTCTGCCCATTTGGTGAACTTGTCGGCGGTGGTGTCGCCGATGGCTTGAAGAGCCATTCCTGAAAGGAATGGGCCCAAGATATCCAACCCCCATACCGCGAACGGCCATGTGAGCGGAATAGTCTGGAGGCCCTGAGCCGACTGATGAATTTGCTTGGCGTGGAACTGGCAGGCTTCGCAGGACTTCACCAGCTCAGCTGCGTCGTTGAGCGCGGTGGGCCAGTAAAACCCACTGCGGAATGCTTTGCCGACGAGGGTCCGTGACGATGAGTGGTGCCCGCAGTCCCCTCCGTGTATGTCAGTTAGCAGCTCCTTCCCCTGGTCCCTGGAAATGCAGCGCAGGGAAATGTTGTTTGGCCGCTTTCTGTACAGCTCACCATCCTGGATGCAGTACGCCGTGGCTTGCCGAACCACATGCTCCGCATCCTCCTCCTTCTCTGGCAGCGCCCCTTGCATCAGATACTCCTTGAATTCCTTGGTCCAGCATCCCTCCTGAGGTTCGAGCGCCAAGAGCAAGCGAGCTCCTGAGGTCGGGCCACAGGCCGGGGCTCCTGAGGCAGGAGGCTGTGGAAGCTCCTCCCGAGGCTGAGCCGCTCTTGAGAGCGGTGGTGTCGCCGATGGCTTGAAGAGCCATTCCTGAAAGACACCGAGCTCTTGTGGCTGCCGCTTGGATGCTCTCTTGGCGATGTCGTCGGCTTCCTTGTTGGTGCCCCAGGGCACGTGCTACAGCTCCAGGCCCAAGAACTGCTTCTCCATCTTGCGCACTTCCGCGAGGTATGCCTCCATATGCTCGTCCTTCGGCTCGTATATTTTGTTGGAGAAGTTGACGAGGAGCTGTGAGTTGCCTTTAACGGTAAGGCGCTTCACCCCTAGAGCTGCTGCGGCCTTCAGACCGGCTATGAGGCCTTCGTATTCCGCGATGTTGTTGGTGACTTTTTCGCCCTGCTGAAAGCAGAGCTGCACGGCGTAATAGAGCTTATCCTGAGTGGGCGAGATGAGTACTGCTCTAGCCCCTGGGGGGGGGGGGGGGGGGGGGGGGGGGGGGGGGGGGGGGGGGGGGGGGGGGGGGGGGGGGGGGGGGGGGGGGGGGGGGGGGGGGGGGGGGGGGGGGGGGGGGGGGGGGGGGGGGGGGGGGGGGGGGGGGGGGGGGGGGGGGGGGGGGGGGGGGGGGGGGGGGGGGGGGGGGGGGGGGGGGGGGGGGGGGGGGGGGGGGGGGGGGGGGGGGGGGGGGGGGGGGGGGGGGGGGGGGGGGGGGGGGGGGGGGGATTAATTGAGTGCTTTTACAAACCACGAAATTAGTGGCCCTGGAAGTAGTGTCGCAGCTTGCGCGAGGCCACCAAGAGTGCGAGCAGGAGCTTTTGCAGCATGGGGTAGCGTGCCCTTGCGTCCCGCAGTACGGTGCTGACGAAGTACACCGGGTGCTCAACGAGGGCTGGCACACTGTCGAGGCTCGGGTGTTGCGGAGGTTGTGGCATATCCTGAGGTGGAGGGCTTCCTAAGATCTGACCGTCCTCAGGAGCTTCTGTGATGCTGCCCTGCTGAGCTTGGTCTTTCGCCGCTGGTGGCCCTGCTGAGCCTTCCTGACCCTGCGCTGCATCAGCTCTGGCTTGGCGCGGCACACCCTTGTCTTGGCGCTCCTCCCGAACCGCCACTAGCATCGCACTGGCGGAGTACGGGGTGGCGGCAAGGTAGAGTACCAGAGGCTCGAGAGGCCGCGGTGCCACCATCACCGGGGGGCTGGTGAGGTATTTCTTGAGGTCTTGGAAGGCCCGATCGGCCACCGGGGTCCACTCGAAGGGGCCCTTCTTCTTCATGAGCTTAAAGAAGGGTAAGGCGCGCTCGCCTAGCTTGGAGATGAAACGCCCTAACGCGGTCACTCACCCTGCTAGCTTCTGCATCTCCTTGAGGGTCTGTGGTGGGCTCATGTCTTCGATGGCCTTGATCTTCTCCGGGTTCGCCTGGATCCCTCTATGGGATACGAGGAACCCTAGTAGCTTGCCGGAGGGGACGCCAAACACGCACTTCTCCGGGTTAAGCCTCAAGTTCACCTGGCACAAGCTCTCAAAGGTCTCCTCCAAGTCTTGAATCAATGTCCTCGCCTCGCGAGATTTGACCACTATGTCATCAACGTAGGCCTCTGTGTTCCTGCCGAGCTGCCGCCCCAAGGCGATGTGCATCAGCCGCTGAAAGGTTGCACCCGCGTTGCGTAGGCCGAAGGGCATGCAGGTGTAGCAGTACACCCCGCATGGTGTCAGGAAGGCCGTCTTCTCCACATCCTCCACTGCCATCTTGATTTGGTGGTATCCAGAGAACGCATCCAGGAAACATAGCAAGTCGCACTCGGCGGTGGAGTCGACGATTTGATCGATGCGCGGAAGGGGGAACGGATCTTGGGGGCAAGCATTGTTAAGGTTGGTGAAGTCGACGCACATCCATTCCTTTCCACCTTCCTTCGGTACTATGACGGGGTTCACCAGCCAATCTGGGTATCGAACTTCTCGAATGGTACCAGCCGCCTCCAGCTTGCGTATTTCTTGGACGATGAAGGCCTGCTTCCCAGCGGACTGCCGTCTCGCCCGCTGCTTCACGGGGCGCATGTTGGGGCACACCCTCAGATGATGCTGGATCACCTCTCTCGGGACCCCTACCAGCTGATTGGGCTCCCACGCGAATTTCTCCTTGTTTGCACGCAAAAACCTCACCAAAGCTTCTTCTTGTCCCGGGTCAAGGCTGGTTCCTATGGTAAAGGTGGCTCCTGAAGACCCGTCCTCGTCAACCGGCACCTGCTTGGTCTCCGCCTTGTCTTGGGTGAACAACTGCTTCTTCTTGGCAGGCGCGGTCTCCTTATTCTCGGGCGTACTGGCGCCGGCTGGCTGCATTAATTCATTGCATGCAAGGATTATGAGAAATTTGACCAATGCATGTACTTCATGCATGCATGCATTGCAATTAATGCATTGGTAAACACAATGCTTTGAGGAAAACGAGCACAGGGGGGGGGGGGGGGGGGGGGGGGGGGGGGGGGGGGGGGGGGGGGGGGGGGGGGGGGGGGGGGGGGGGGGGGGGGGGGGGGGGGGGGGGGGGGGGGGGGGGGGGGGGGGGGGGGGGGGGGGGGGGGGGGGGGGGGGGGGGGGGGGGGGGGGGGGGGGGGGGGGGGGGGGGGGGGGGGGGGGGGGGGGGGGGGGGGGGGGGGGGGGGGGGGGGGGGGGGGGGGGGGGGGGGGGGGGGGGGGGGGGGGGGGGGGGGGGGGGGGGGGGGGGGGGGGGGGGGGGGGGGGGGGGGGGGGGGGGGGGGGGGGGGGGGGGGGGGGGGGGGGGGGGGGGGGGGGGGGGGGGGGGGGGGGGGGGGGGGGGGGGGGGGGGGGGGGGGGGGGGGGGGGGGGGGGGGGGGGGGGGGGGGGGGGGGGGGGGGGGGGGGGGGGGGGGGGGGGGGGGGGGGGGGGGGGGGGGGGGGGGGGGGGGGGGGGGGGGGGGGGGGGGGGGGGGGGGGGGGGGGGGGGGGGGGGGGGGGGGGGGGGGGGGGGGGGGGGGGGGGGGGGGGGGGGGGGGGGGGGGGGGGGGGGGGGGGGGGGGGGGGGGGGGGGGGGGGGGGGGGGGGGGGGGGGGGGGGGGGGGGGGGGGGGGGGGGGGGGGGGGGGGGGGGGGGGGGGGGGGGGGGGGGGGGGGGGGGGGGGGGGGGGGGGGGGGGGGGGGGGGGGGGGGGGGGGGGGGGGGGGGGGGGGGGGGGGGGGGGGGGGGGGGGGGGGGGGGGGGGGGGGGGGGGGGGGGGGGGGGGGGGGGGGGGGGGGGGGGGGGGGGGGGGGGGGGGGGGGGGGGGGGGGGGGGGGGGGGGGGGGGGGGGGGGGGGGGGGGGGGGGGGGGGGGGGGGGGGGGGGGGGGGGGGGGGGGGGGGGGGGGGGGGGGGGGGGGGGGGGGGGGGGGGGGGGGGGGGGGGGGGGGGGGGGGGGGGGGGGGGGGGGGGGGGGGGGGGGGGGGGGGGGGGGGGGGGGGGGGGGGGGGGGGGGGGGGGGGGGGGGGGGGGGGGGGGGGGGGGGGGGGGGGGGGGGGGGGGGGGGGGGGGGGGGGGGGGGGGGGGGGGGGGGGGGGGGGGGGGGGGGGGGGGGGGGGGGGGGGGGGGGGGGGGGGGGGGGGGGGGGGGGGGGGGGGGGGGGGGGGGGGGGGGGGGGGGGGGTTGGGCTGATGATGAACAGTACAAGGGGAAGAACAGCCTCCTGAGGTTGAGGTATTCTTGTGCTCTGTGAACTTGTGGGTGTGAGGATGGAGCGGATCCAATCCAAGATGAGTTGCCGATCCAATCCAAGATGAGTTGCCCCTACTGTGGTGGCTAGTTCTACTTATATAGGCCCTGGTCCTCTCCCCAAATATTGAGCGGGAAGGGAGCCAACAATGGCGGGCAATTTTGAAAGGGGACAGCTAGTACAAGCTATCCTAACAAAAGTGGTCTTCGCCTATAAAAGGCTCTGGTGATGACACCATCTTGGGCTCCATGGTGACCTCCGTCTTGCCGTCCTGCTGGTCTTTGGTCTCGTTGCACCGATATGGAAACCTTGCTTGATGCCTCGGTACTTCGCGCCTGCGCCTGCTTCCTTAGCACCAAAGAGGAAACAAGGATGCTGCGCGCGCTGGCGCCCGCCTGGTGTCGATCGTCATGGCTCACGTCACGAGAGCCTCGCGAGGTTTGCCCCGCCTTGATATCTTCGCTCCTCGTGAGCCTGCCTGGAGAGGCAGCTCCTGAGGAGGTCTTGCGTCGTCCGCCTCATGAGGCTTGGCCCCTCGCGAGGGTCTTGAAAGCCTTGTTGATGAAGGTGGGCCGTATAGGCCCGCTAGCATAGCCACGCCGTGGGCCACAGGCAGGCAAGTCTGGGGACCCCTGGCAAATCACAAAAAAACTGGGCTGTGGCCGTGGACCCAGCTGTCAGCCTCTCCACGTACAGTACTCGTCCGATGGAAGTCGGTCGTTGACCACATTGACCACGCCGCGCCGAGAGCACCAAGGCGGTGGACGACGGCGAGGCCTAGGAAGGGGACGACGCGGAGCCGGGGAAGACGCGGTAGTGGATGCCCACGCGGAGAGGAGTACGAGGGTTCACTGGTTCGGCTGCGGTGTGAGGCTGCCGTTGCCGCAGAATAACAGGGGGTGTGGGTGAGTGGAGGGATGGCCTGGCCAGCGGTGGAAGTAGTATGGGGGCGGCGAGGCCTCCGCGGCAGCACAGCCGGCCACGGGAGGCAGGAGCAGGCGGCACGACCGGCGCTGCTTTGGGCGGCTGGAGCAAGAAGACCAGAGGTTGAAGAAGCACTATGGCCGTTGGATGGACATCGTACGGTCACTGTATCTAGAATCGTTCATATTGACTAAGCTGACAAAGCCCTCTGTCCCCGTCAACTTAGTAGGCCCACAAGTCAGCCACCCACTATGGTGGGTCCCAGCTAGCAGGGGGGTATTTGTCGGATCACGGGTTCCGGCAAAACCCTTAAGGTTCGAACTCTGGGGTGCGCGCGAAGTTCTTTCCCTCCTACTGATCTACACCCTAGCTCGATAAGGTCTCGCGGACGAACTCAACGAACTCACAGCACAAGGGACACAAGATTTATACTGGTTCGGGCCACCGTTG